>JAJMHP010000098.1:0-45266 GCA_030583235.1 Metschnikowia lunata
TTTTTTTTTTTTTTTTTTTTTTTTTTTTTGTTTCGGATGGTATCTGTTGATACCTGTTGCATTTTTTTTTATCCATTTGCTGAGTTTCCACGGAACTGGCACTGTACCGCGCTCGTTTGAAAAATCACCCCACTTCGAAGTTCGCATTAATCGTGCCACTTGGTTTGCATGATCCAACTACAGACTTCGTAAATCCAACAGCGCATGCCATTCAGCTTTTAAAGTTTAGTAAAAGCTTGCGTGAGTCAAAACTGTTCCCATGGAACGGCCTCTACCGAACAAAAGTTGCTGAAATCAAAAAATTTATCCCGTAACTACCTAAATTGTTAAATCGTTGCCCTGTGGAGCGACGACGCACCCTTGCGCCTTTCTCTAAGTCTCCTTCTTCGACATCATCACCTCCTGTAAGTCAAACGTGTTGCCGTTCACCTCAGTGTCCTTGATGACTGCCACCCTCATTGTCGCCAACATGTTGTGTGCGGCGTTAGAGTGCGCGTACACATGTCCATTGAAGGCCTTGGTGGCATCCTTTCCGAGAGAAGCTCTCACCAAGGCCTGGCCACCTGGGTGCTCCTTGATGAAGTTCTTAACGTTGTGCACGATACCAGAGATGATCAAAAGACCCTCTTTCTTAGCAATCTCGTTGAAGTAGGCTCTGTCCCATACAGGCAAAGACTGCACCGACGTACCCCAGTTCAACTTCTCCTTCATTCTGTTCAACTTCTTCTGCTGCTGCTGGAACAAGCCCTGCTCAATGGCATTCTGAGAGAAAGTCTTCAAGTTCCACGCAAGGCCAACCTTGGACAAGGCCAAGATCACCAACTTGGTTGGGTCGTATTGGTACCATTTCAAGGCATTTCTGAAGTCTGAGGGGAACTCGTGATGGAAGTTGTGGTATCCCTCACCAAAAGTCACCAAAGCGGTCAACACGTGGTCTCTTGGTGTTCTTCTGTCATCAAATGGCTGCTCACCGATCCAGTGCGCCAACGAGTTGACACAGAAGGTGGCTTGTTGGATGACAAGGTACTTAAGGATACCAGCATACATGAAACCACCCATCCAGTCACCCCAGAAAATACCAGCAACGATGCCCGGCAAGATAACACTGGCCAAGAGCATCAAAACCAAGTAGTGGCGATGTTGGAACACGACAATCGGGTTGCATGTCAAGTCGGAAATATCGGCTCTGGCTCTGTTCTTAGGGTTCGCCTTCACCAACATCCACCCCATGTGAGAGTACCAGAATCCCTGCCTGGCGTCGTATGGGTCTCTGTTGGTATCGGTGTATCTGTGATGAACTCTGTGCGAGTGACTCCACCACTTGATAGAGCCCTGCACGGCACCGGCACCGAAAAATGCATAGAAAACTTGCACTGTCCAGTGAGCGTCATACGCCTTGTGTGCAAAGTGACGGTGGTAGCCAGCAGTGATGGAAATACCGGAAAACACGTATAGCGTGAATGCAAGTGCCACCGTCTTCCATTGTGGAGCATGGTTAACTCCATAAAGGACAGCCATAGCAGGAATTGCCATCACCAAAATCACATTCAACCAGTTGATATGTTCGTGCCAATTGCTGAGCGTCCAGGGCTGGTCAGAAATGTGCATTTGTTGTGAGTACTTTTGTCTCTCGCGCTCGTCCTTCTCGTAGAAAGTTTCCGAGTCTTTTGTGATTTGTTCGGCCGTCACATCCACCATGGATTTGGTTCCCATTAATCGCCCACCAACACCAGCGGCAACGATTCTTGGGTTTTTGGCGTGAGCGCCTGCGGCAAGTCGATTAAGTTCTAGCACGTCGACAGAGTCCACGTTTTCCTTATTCGACATTCTTATGATCTTTGTTGTTCTTTTCAGAGAGAGTCGGAAAAAGCGTGAAAGTTATAAGCTGAAGTAGAATAAAGCAAAAACTCTGGAGCTGCAAAAGATAGCGAATTGGCGGCGCGGCTTATTTAAGTGACAAGTGCAAACGAGGGAGGCATGGGTCCAGCGCGGTCTATGTACAGGAAAAGCCAAAAAGTTGGGCTCGCACATGGCGCACGCGTGCCCACACTTCCGAGGGTAGGGTAGGGGATGTATATCCATGCGGAAGCGCATGAACCAAGATGTCACGAGAAGGGATGAACCCCGAAACCCGCCCGATGCGTGCAGATTCGAGCGGCTGTACTCGGGCATGCGATGTAGGATAGATCGGTCAAAAAGAAAGAAATGAAGAAAATTAGCAAGTCAATGGCTTCTATACTGCCGTATCAACTTTTGGGCAACTAGTCAGCACGAGGTCTAATACAGGTGTGGGCCCAGGTGGCTCAATTCCAACAATTTGCTCGCCTCCTGTTGGCAGGGTGCGTGAGTGACTGAACAATGCTGTGATCGTATGGCCTTGGGCGGACCCTCGTTCACGCATCGAAATCAATTTGCGAGCCTGTTAATTTTTTTTTCTCCTTTCTTCCATTTGTTTCTTTTTGCAGGGCGCACATGTAAGCAAGGCTGCTGCTGACGTTTCTTTTTCTCGCTCTCGGAATGTTGGGCCAGGGGCGGAAGTGGCATGCTTTCGCACCTGTGCTTGAATGCAGGAGATTAACACTGATAAGCCGGCCCTATTTCTGACTAATCTGTTAGCGGCCGGACCCTTGGCCTATCACGTGAAGTGTTTTGCAACTAATGTAATTGTCGTGAAAGACGGTTTTTTTCTTCTTTTATCCGATTTTTTTTTTTTGTTTCATAGAGTAATAGGAGTTCCGTATGTCTATTGATTGCTTGGTGGCGTGTTAAGGATTGAGTCATCATAGCTTAAGTGAAACATGAGCTAGCAATTGAGTGTATGCGAACCTCCTTATGAGCTCGGCTATAGGAAGTTGGATTTAGGATAATGATGGTGGCATTGGAAAAGGAGAATAAAGCAAAAAAAAAGAAAAAAAAAAAAAAAAACACTCGCTCCCACCATTAGACCAAAAAACATCCTGAAATGCCTTCAAAAAGTTGCTTTGATAAAAGTAGAAGCTTTTGGAGTTGTATCTTGACATTGAAATCGTGAGCCTAATAATATCACGAGAGGTGGATCTTTCGAACCTTCAGGTATAATCGGTGGCTTGTGGGTCTTCTAGGTATAATCGATGCGGTCTTTCAGGTTATGGACTTTTGACATTCAATTGAAATTTGAGTGAGGGAGAAGAGTATTGAGCATGTATCCTTCTTCACATTCGCCGTACGAGAAAAGCTAAACTAAGGATGGTCTGAAGAAGGCACGAAGAAAAGAAAAGTAAAAGGAGACCAAAACAAACAATAGCATCAAATCAACGAATTCAGAGTCTGCAATCTTGGAGTGATCCACACCATATCTAAAGTTTTGCCCACTTATCGGTCTCAAAGTCACAAGCGGAACCAAGTTTTAAAAGCAAGAAGTTTAGTTTCACTTCAAATACATTTGATCTTGAAGCTGAGTAAGACAGAAGCTGAATAAGACAACTTTCAAGGGGAACTTCTCGACTATTCGCTTCTCGGGGACCATGAGAACGGGTTTCCAAGAGCTAGGGTGACCTTCAAATCGATACCAAGCATAAAGTTTAAAAGCGAAAAAGTTCCTTACTTCGGTCCAAAAAGAAAAGCACATCTCCCACATGAAATTGATTTCTCCCGGAGAATTTCGACACCTATTTTCGAACCTCGAAAAAGGAACAGAAATCCCACATCTCCGGCTTAATTTGTCAGGCCCAACCATAATACAAAGCATGTACTAGTTATGCGTATATTGAAAACAAATAGCAACCCGTCAGAGTCCCTAATGATAAGTGCAATCTTTTGAGTTATTCCCGCTTATTCAAACAGATTACGACTTCTGCGGATTCTGGCCTTTGGCCGTTTTTTAATTTTAAAAAGGGAGGCTTCTTTAGCACTTTGGCGCATGGGTAAGTAGATTATGTCGTGAGCCTTCGCAATAATTATTCCACCTTTCGAAACAATTGGCTACATAATATCAACAAATCACACTTTCAGCTCTTTCGAATCTTTTAATTTCATTATCATTAAATCTGACCACTTTTCAGCCTGATAGACTTCGAATAGCCTTGGGCTTAAACTCTCCTTGAGCTTGGTCCACTTTGACTATCCTTCTGCTTGGAGTAAATCGATACATTGCCATTAGCGATGTTTTGAAACTTTTCCACAAATGTTATTCACAGACAAACGATCTTTATCTCTGGCTAAGACTTCACCCAATCACAGGGTCTTGTATTTCTATGCCATATTCTATCGTGGCGCACAAGACCGTCGCAACATTTGCCAGTGGTGCGGATATTCGAATAATTGACCTATCTTATAACCCACTTCAAGTGAATAAATTTATGTAAGAGTGAATAAATTGAAATTATCTTGCTTCAGCCGTGTAAACCGAAAGTTTCTTGGTATCTCCGAGTACTCACTTGTCTATTTATTTGTATTTGACAAGTTGAAACGGGTACAAAGGTTTTTGATATGATACCAAGAAGCACTTCGTTTGTTTTGGCTAAGCTGCATTTAGTCAGGTGAACTTTCTGTTTGAAGCTGCTACTCTGGTATTAAACATGCAAGGATCGATCTTATGGCCCCATCAGACTTGAAGATCAATTGCGTGGTTACTCTACTAAAACTTGAGCAAGAACGAGTGAGCAATAAATTATAGACTATTTCTAAGAAATTTGAGAGGTGCAAAAGTTCCTATTGCATACGTTGGCTCAAATGAGCTTGACTCACCTTGGATGAAACGAGCGCCGAAAAGATCTATCCGGGCTTCCAAAATTCCAAAAAGAACATAAAAGTACCCAAATAAAATCCACTTCGCTCTTTTCAATACAATGGAGCGCACGAAAGGGCAGGTAAGTATCCATGAGTAGTTATCTGAATTTTGTCTATCCATGGGCGTTTTTCTGAACACCTAGAAATTACTCTCCCACTCTTACTCGTCTACTTATTGCCTGGATCTGACACTGATAAAACAAAGAACTCATTACTCAACTGGTAGATTCAAGTCTGGTGTCGCACGCTGTACTTCGCAACGCGGATGCAAATTTCTTACTGGAATTGGACGGTCTATTCTTGCGATAAGAGTCTTCTAGATGGGACATTTCGTCGTTCCTCAGTCGTTGCTTCTTTTGCTTCACTTTCGGCCGAGAGAGTAAATAAATATCCATACAATTATCGAGGAAATCCGGCCACTCCATCGTTACTGTTGCTTTTAACAAATTCAGAATCTGGTGTATTCACTATTTGGCTGCAAAATTATGTGAGTACGTAGAATCTGAGTCGCAACATTGTGGAAACTCAAAGAATGGCTATGTAGAATAGTCGACACCCAGGGGTCGATCGATCAAGAGAAACAGAGACATATATGGATAAGGGAGCTTTATAAATTGACCAGCATAGAAAAACTAATGGGCACAGGCAGATATTCCAAACTGATTGGAGCCGAAATGCCGCTCGAAACTGAGGACGTTCAATCGAGCGCAACCGAGAGTGCAACTCATTGAATGAATTTCGAGGATTTCTTGAAGATGGCGTTGGCAACGACGAGACAAACAAATGCTCCGGTCTCATAGATCACAATACAGCCGCCTAAAAGTCGACCAAGTTATCGAATTCTTAGAGCAGCTTGAAGTCAAAACTTTTAGAAGTATGTCAGTTGGTTCACGTTCATGAGAGCAGAAGTCAATACTTTGGGAGAAGAGAGATGGTAACAGTTTTGTATCACTCATTGTGTTTCAAGAGGCACATGGTCATATTGTACATTGTTATATTGAAGGGAGTTCATCGATGTCAGTTCAGACGCGTGGATGTGAATTGGCGTTGATTTTTATATCGAAACGACTCGCTTAACTTTCTGATAAAAGTGGTGCATATAGACCCAACCTAAAGGGTACCGACCTGCACACAACGCGGCTAGCAAGCTCCGCATGCGATGCGATCCCTGAGTGTTCACTACAGTGGGGAAAATGCGACCATGCCTGCCTTTTTGCGTACGAGGGAGTCATCGAAAGGGGCGAACAACTTCTCACGCTCTACTTATACTTTTTTTTTCAACGTCTTTTTTTTTGGTGGATTTTTCGGACTTTCCTGATTTCTCCAGGTTTTATTGTTGTCAATCAATTGCCTTCATAAAACTGCCTTTGCGGCTAAACGCTATTATTTTTCTTAATTGGAAACAAATTTTGGCCGTCTTTACCTGGTGCACTTGTGGCGGGCTTGGCGCTTAAACTCACCTCCTTTTGAGTCCCTCACCTCAAGCGCTGAACGAGCTAGATAAGCGAGCTCACGAGAATTTCCTAATTGCTCACGTGCTTCCACATCTTTTTTTTTTTTTTTTTTCTAATTTTTCTAAATCTTTTTCCTGTTGGGGGGGCTTGAAAGGTCAAACTCTGCAATCTAAATTCAAAGGGCATCTTTTCTTAGCCAATTGGCCTTGTTGTGGAAATCGGTTGACGTACGCACTCATCTTCTTGCCCCAGAATTCGCCCCGCCACTGATATGTCTCACAATTCTTCGTTCCTGAGATCCCCACACTCTCCTGTGATGAATCATCAACAACTAAACCCGAACAAGCCTTCGGCTACGCGCAAGCCTTCCATCGTGGAGATGTTATCGTCGCCGCCACCTTTGCCCGCAGAACCGGTGAATCCATCCGACGATTTCAGCTTATCCCGGAACACTTCCATACTGTCGAGATCCTCGTCGTTTGTCTACCAGTCGGCGCCCAAGTTAGATTGGAGTGAGATTCCTTTGGTAGAATTGACAGAACTGAACAAACTCATCTCCATCAATTCGTCGTATTCTGTTCAGCAGGCGTTTGAGACGTTGCTGACTCACGATTTGACGTCGTTACCTGTGTCTTTGTCCAAGGATGGAAACGACTTGTCTGGGTGCTTGTCTTTTGACTACTCAGATTTGAACACATACCTTCTACTCGTGATGAATAAAATCAACTTGAACGATTTGGACGCGGGCGATATATGCTTCGACACAAATGGGGCTGCATTATCAGAACAAGAGAAGAGCGACAGATTGCTCGCTTTCGTCGCCAAGGCCAAGAAGGGCGAGGAGGTGCCAGTAGACTTCATTGTCAAATTGCACCCGAAGAATCCATTCATCAAGTTCAAAGATTCGCAGCCGCTTTACAAGGCAGTTGAAGCGTTTGGAAATGGCGTGCACCGCGTGGCAATTCTCAATAACGATAATAAAATCACGGGCATTCTCTCACAGCGAAGAACGCTCAGATTCTTGTGGGAAAACGCAAGGAGATTCCCGTCACTCGAGTTTCTTTTGAACTCATCCTTGCAGGACTTGAAGGTTGGCTCCACCACGCCACTCACAATATACGGTGATCAGCATTTGATCGAGGCATTACAGTTCATGTTTCATGAGCGAGTCTCTTCGTTGGCTGTGATCGACAGAAATAAGTGCTTGATCGGAAACATCTCGATTGTTGATGTGAAGAACGTGACCTCGACCAAGAACTCCCATTATTTGTTCAAGCCAGTGATGACATTCATATCATACAACCTATCACAAAAGGGCATTGAGCGTGGGCAAGACCAGTTTCCTATCTTCCATGTCGATAAGCAGTCGTCTTTAGCGAGAGTGATTGCCAAACTTGTTGCCACTCAGTCTCATAGACTATGGATTGTTGAATCGAGGACATCAAGCGTGCATCCAGCTTCGCAGTCGGGATCAGTCTCTTCAGCCTCCGGTTCTGCAACATCACACACATCCACCCAGGCGTCAACGGTCGAAAACATACTTTCCGACTCGACAACAATACAGCAGGAAGCCGGGCGTCCGGGAACGCTTATCGGTGTTGTTACGCTCACCGACATCCTTGGTTTATTTGCACAGCACAAGTCAGGGGTGAGAATTGATCCACAGACTGCAAGAAACAACAGAAGAAGATCATCTACATCTACAACCAGATCATCCATCGACAGTGTGCTGCTCAACATCAATGCCGCAAGCGCAGCGAATGTGTCATCAGCCCCAACTACGCCGCAGAGTGCCAATATCCAGCCGAATCAAGAAATGTTCAGAAACTCATACAGATCTAATTGAAGCTTGTGTAGGATATTTCGGCGCGGCAAGGCATCGGTGAAGGAAGAACCCCTCAATTTCTCAGAAATCAACTTATATAACATCATCTTTATATAGCAGGCAGTGCACGCATCTACAGAGTTGAAAAAGCGTAAGCTTGTGGTGGCTGCTCTCGACGTATCCGGCAGTAATTACTGAGTGTGGGTGTATCTCACCAGTGATGTTAGCGACACAAATTTTACTAAAAAACCCTATTATCGATATTAAAAATACTTTTCGTGATATTATTATCATATTTTAGCGATAGTGAAATTTCGCTAACGAAATAGTGACTCACTATCGCAAATAGTTAATTCGAGAATGCTTTGTAGGAAGGTATATTGTACATAATTTTACTCAACCACTACGGAGGAGAATGATGTTCGTATGATGCTTCACCCGTTTCTTCCGTTTGCTTTGATTGGATTGCCAACCTGATATGTGTGATCGAAAATCCGGTTTCTCTCGATAGTAAAATGATGAGAGTTCCCGGACCTTCTTAACTCAAAATTACAGCGGTAAATTATAATATCGTCGGCATGCCAAGGGTGACGACAGTGCGCTTTAACGGGCATACTGTCCTTAATAACATATGCGTCGTTGATAGTTTTCAACACCCCTGAATTGTTGCAAGATTTCTTAATTTAGTACTTCATTTTCGCATGGATTTTGGTCAACAAGCTCAGTACACCAAGTCAAATTATTTTCGATAATATCGATTCATTCCCTGATATTATTATCGCTAATTGATTAGTGATCGATATTGGAACTGTTATTATTATTTGTTCGCGATCTCTCAAATATGATATAACTGTATTATCGCTAATTTGCAAAAATCGTTAACGACTAACATCACTGTGTCCCAAATTAAGGGCATCAGGGCTCAAGCCCTAGATTTGAGCGCGCACGTGACCATCTGCAACTAGAGAACCTCTTGCTCGCTTTACTGCGCAAGTGGGTTTCTATGAAAAGAAAAGAAAAGGTTTAAACGGCACTTTACAGCAATTTAGATTGATTAAGTTTATTCCGAATACATTGAACAAATTTTGTTGGGCAACGGTAAGTCATTATCATCGTTCCACACAATGGTTACCCGGCGCGGTATTGAGCCGTTGGCAGGTATTTCAGGTGGTTTTCTCTAGGCTTCCACCGCAAAAAATGCGGCACGTGACCGCAGAACAAGGAGGCGCGCACTCCTTAAAAGGAAGCCATTTCCCGGCGCAAAATTTTTTCCCTACTCCATAACTTTTATCATCAACAGAAAAAATGGGTAAAGAGAAATCTCACGTTAACGTTGTTGTCATCGGCCACGTCGATTCCGGTAAGTCTACTACCACCGGTCACTTGATTTACAAGTGTGGTGGTATTGACAAGAGAACCATCGAGAAGTTTGAGAAGGAGGCCGCCGAATTGGGTAAGGGTTCTTTCAAGTACGCTTGGGTCTTGGACAAGTTGAAGGCCGAGCGTGAAAGAGGTATCACCATCGATATCGCTTTGTGGAAGTTCGAGACTCCTAAGTACCACGTTACCGTCATTGACGCCCCAGGTCACAGAGATTTCATCAAGAACATGATCACTGGTACTTCTCAGGCTGACTGTGCTATTTTGATTATCGCTGGTGGTGTTGGTGAGTTCGAGGCTGGTATTTCTAAGGACGGTCAGACCAGAGAGCACGCTTTGTTGGCTTACACCTTGGGTGTTAGACAATTGATTGTTGCCGTCAACAAGATGGACTCCGTCAAATGGGACAAGAACAGATTTGAGGAGATCATCAAGGAGACTTCTAACTTCGTCAAGAAGGTTGGTTACAACCCTAAGACTGTTCCATTTGTGCCAATTTCCGGTTGGAACGGTGACAACATGATTGAGCCATCCACCAACTGCCCATGGTACAAGGGATGGGAGAAGGAGACCAAGGCCGGTAAGTCCACCGGTAAGACTTTGTTGGAGGCCATTGACGCCATTGAGCCACCAACCAGACCTACCGACAAGGCTTTGAGATTGCCTTTGCAGGATGTCTACAAGATCGGTGGTATCGGAACGGTGCCAGTTGGTAGAGTTGAGACTGGTGTCATCAAGGCCGGTATGGTTGTCACCTTCGCCCCAGCTGGTGTCACCACCGAAGTCAAGTCCGTGGAGATGCACCACGAGCAATTGGCCGAGGGTCTTCCAGGTGACAATGTTGGTTTCAACGTCAAGAACGTCTCTGTTAAGGAGATTAGAAGAGGTAACGTGTGTGGTGACTCCAAGCAGGACCCACCAAAGGGTGCCGCTTCTTTCACCGCCCAGGTGATTGTGTTGAACCACCCAGGTCAAATCTCGTCTGGTTACTCTCCAGTTTTGGACTGTCACACTGCCCACATTGCCTGTAAATTCGACACTTTGTTGGAGAAGATTGACAGAAGAACCGGTAAGTCGTTGGAGGCTGAGCCTAAGTTCGTCAAGTCTGGTGACGCTGCCATTGTTAAGATGGTGCCAACCAAGCCAATGTGTGTTGAGGCTTTCACCGACTACCCACCTTTGGGTAGATTCGCCGTCAGAGACATGAGACAAACCGTCGCTGTTGGTGTCATCAAGTCTGTCGACAAGACTGACAAGGCTGGTAAGGTTACCAAGGCTGCCCAAAAGGCTGCCAAGAAGTAAGCTGACTATGATTATGTATTTTATATTGTAATCTACAAGCTGTTTTGAACACAGTTTGGTGTAGAAGTCGATCATTTCGTGGATTACTGCACACAGTGCTCTTCTGGTGCCGCAGTCAACGTGTAATGTAGTCAGCGCGCAACATGAGTCAAGAAGAGCGACGAAAGAAAGAGACAGCCTTCAGTTAATAATAATAGTAATACAAAAAAAGAATAAAGCCAAAGGATTCATTAACAGAAGAATAATACTGGACTTCCAAGAATCACAAGAAGTGGCTATATTCAAGCGTTTGGTATCGTTTTTGGCAAAGTGCTTCTTTTGCGAGGTGTCCCATTTAGGCAGGTTACAATTGACTGGCTAACAATGAGAACTTGCGATAGTAATGATCGGGCAATGCATTTACATGCTGGAGTTGCCTTCATTAGTACAGTTCTAGCTAGCTGAAATATTGTCAGGTCAAACTATGAAATGACCTGCTTTGCGACCCCAAGTGTTGGAAAGACAGACTGATTTCACTAAAAGATCTCACTTCACACATGGGCAGATATAAGAACACTGACATAAAGCGAGAAAAAACACGAACAAAAGATTAATAGACTGGAAGTCAAGAGTTCTAAGGTGTGTCTATAATCAAGCGCCTGGTATAAATTTTGGCAAAGTGGACTTTCCACAGCGTTTTTGAAAGAATTAGCGCTCAAAATGCGTCTGAATGCTCAGCAATGCGTGCTTCACTCTGAATGGTGTCGATCTTTTGGAGCTCTTCGTTTTGCTAAACATTTGGGGATTGAAATAGAATTTTAGTTCTGTCCTCACTTTCTCTACCGAAGCGCAGACTAGAAACAATCAATTCTTGCTGAAATCCGTCTCCTTTTCATTTATCACTTATTTCTATCCTCTGCCCCCGCAGTCAGTGCCGCACGTGATTGTTCGAGCAACAGATCCACCGAGTTTCACCACCCATCACACACCCCATTTAGACCAATTTTCCGAGCTTTTCCCACAATTAAACTCAAAAACACAAGTTTAACCTTTCTGTAACCCCAAAACTTTTCGTCCGGCCTCAAAACCCACTCCCTCCCCGCTTTTATCCCCTTATGCTCACGTCGTCTCATTTCCCGATAAGCCGGAATTGCGCACGGCCGCGTCGTGGTCAGAGTCAGAGTCAGACCCACCCTAGTAAGCCGCGGCATGGATCCGTGTGCTGACTGCGGCTGCGACTGCAAAATAATACACCACCTTATCGGATCGCGTATAAGAGGCAGGCATCAGCCACAGCATATTTTTGACAACGGCTTTTTTTTTTTGCAACTTATACCAACTATTCAAAGCTTTTTAAACCTCCACTTGTCAGTTTCTTTCACTGATTTTTGTGACTTCTTGACATCTACCTCTTTATTTCCCCATCATGTCTCGGATGGCCAGCCTGATGTCGGCCTTAAACCATTTGCGGGGCCCTCGTGGCTTTATGATAAGCACCCGTGGATTTTCAAACGGGGTCAACACACCACCAAGCACAAAAATAGGCGGCAAAATACCCCCGATGTGTTTGCGGGTGACACAAAAACAAGGTCGTCTTTTTGCAACCAAAGCAGACACGCTGAGCGGCAATTACCGCCGGGTTTATGATCCGTCGCAAACGGCTCCCTACGACAAACTTGACACGTTTGCACGGCGGCATTTCGGGCCCACGCCCGCTGAAATCGACCACATGTTGCACAAGGTAGGGTACAGTGAAATTGACGAGTTCCTCACGGCGGCTATTCCGCCCCACGTGTTGGTGAAACGGCCGCTCAAAGTGGAACCTATTAATGGGTACACGGAACTGAGTATGCTTGCACATTTGCACGATTTGGCTGCGAAAAACACCATTGTCAAGTCGTTTATTGGCAAAGGATACCATGGCACGCATGTGCCGCCAGTAGTGCAGCGCAACTTGCTTGAATCGCCCGAATGGTACACATCGTATACGCCGTACCAGCCGGAAATCTCCCAGGGTCGCTTGGAGTCGTTGTTGAACTACCAGACCATGGTGTGTTCGCTTACAGGGTTGGCCATGGCCAACGCATCGCTTTTAGACGAGGGAACGGCTGCGGCAGAGGCCATGGCCATGTCGTTTCACCACCTGCGTGGTAAAAAACCTCTTTATGCCGTAGATGTGAACGTCCACCCGCAAACACTTGCGGTGCTCCGGTCGCGGGCGGCTAGCCTTGGCGTCGAAGTCGTGGTGCTTCCTCTTGCGACGCCCGAGGGCGTATCTCGTCTTGAAGACCAGGCGTCTAAAACATGTGGTGCGTTGGTTCAATACCCCGGTACAAACGGGGCGATTGCCGACTTTTCGCGGGTCGGAGAAATTATCCACGGATCCCAGCTGAAGGGCTTATTGGCAGTGGCCACGGATTTGCTTGCGTTGACGTTGTTGAAGCCACCGGTAGAGTTTGGTGCCGATATTGCGTTGGGTAATTCTCAGCGGTTCGGTGTACCTTTTGGATACGGTGGCCCACACGCAGCCTTCTTTGCCACCACGGAGAAGTTTTCCCGTAAAATGCCTGGGCGGATTGTGGGGGTTTCCAAGGATCGGTTGGGTAACCCGGCTTTAAGGTTGGCCCTACAAACGCGAGAACAACACATCAAGCGTGAAAAGGCAACCTCCAACATCTGTACGGCACAGGCATTGCTTGCCAATATGGCGGCCATGTACGCGGTGTACCATGGCCCCGAGGGTCTCAAAAACATTGCCAAAAGAGTTTATGGGTATACGGCAGTGCTTGCTGAAGCCATCGATAAGCACTCGCCGCATTCTCTTGTATCTCACAACTTCTTCGATACCTTGACCGTGGAGTTGGAAGGCGTATCTGCAAACGACGTGTTGCACGAGGCATTACACACTCACGGAATAAATTTGTTCAAGGCCGGTGAAAGTACCGTTTCGGTCTCATTTGATGAAACTGTGACCCGTGAGGATTTGGAAGCGCTTATTTCGTTGTTCACGGGGGCCCAAAATTCGGTAAAGTTGCCTTCCAAGTTACCCCAGATCCCCGAGACATGGCTCAGGTCCGACAAGATCCTCCCCCATGAGGTGTTTAATACGCACCACTCGGAAACGGCCATTCTCCGGTATTTGCACCTGTTGCAGAGCAAGGACTTGTCATTGGCCAACTCGATGATCCCCTTGGGCCTGTGCACGATGAAGTTGAACGCCACCGTGGAAATGCAGTCGTTGTCTATGCCTGGATTCTCCCAAATCCACCCTTTTGCGCCTTCTAACCAGGCCAAGGGCTATCAGGAAATGATAGCAGAGTTCGAGAAGGACTTGAACGATATCACAGGGTTTGCCGCCACCACGCTTATGCCCAATTCGGGTGCGCAGGGCGAATATACTGGGTTATCGTTGATCCGGGCGTATTTTAAGGCCCGTGGCGAGTATGACCAGCGGAATGTGTGCTTGATTCCAGTTTCTGCCCACGGAACAAACCCGGCGTCTGCTGCCATGTGTGGCCTCAAGGTGGTGCCGGTCAAGTGCTTGGAAAACGGTCTGATTGATGTGGCGGAGTTGCAGAAAAAGGCACTTCAGCATAAGCATAACCTTTGTGCTATTATGCTTACTTACCCGTCCACATACGGGTTGTTTGAGCCGGGTGTGCGCCAGTCCATCGATATTGTCCATGAAAACGGTGGTCTCGTTTATTTGGACGGGGCCAATATGAATGCCCAGGTTGGCCTTACTTCGCCCGGAGATTTGGGTGCAGACGTGTGCCATTTGAACATCCACAAGACATTTGCCTTGTCCCACGGAGGAGGAGGACCAGGCCAGGGCCCTGTGTGTGTAGCCAAGCATTTGGTGCCGTTTTTGCCCAAACACGTTTTCGTTGATACCCCACATGCGTCTCTGGAATCGATCGAGGCAGTCAACTCGGCGCCGTTCGGCAGTGCCGCGGTCATCCCGGTATCCTACTCATACATCAAAATGTTGGGCGCCCATGCGTTGCCCTACGCCTCGAGTCTTGCTATTTTGAATGCAAACTATATGTTGACTCGCTTGCAGGATGCTTACACAGTGATGTTCATTGACCACTCTGCGTCCAAAGAGGAAGGAGTTAAGCACTGTGGCCACGAGTTTATCATCGACTTGCGCGGGTTCAAATCAGTCGGAATCGAGGCCATCGATGTGGCCAAGCGTTTACAGGACTACGGGTTTCATGCACCAACCATGTCGTTCCCTGTGGCCGGTACCTTGATGATCGAGCCCACGGAATCAGAAAACTTGGAAGAATTGGACCGTTTTGTCGAAGCCATGTTGTCGATCCGCAAGGAGATCGACGCATACGCCAAAGGAGATCCGTCGGGTGCTATTTTGAAGAATGCTCCCCACTCTCTTGCCGATATCATATCCACTCCTCAGGCTGAATGGGATGCGAGGGGCTATACACGTGAACAGGCAGCGTATCCGCTTCCAGAGTTGAAGCAGAACAAATGTTGGCCATCGGTGGCCCGCGTCAACGATACTTATGGTGACATGAACTTGATGTGCACGTGTCCATCTGTGGAGGAACTTGCTGAGGAAGGATTATAGAGGAATGTGATTTGTTTAACAATAATTGGGGCATTCTGTGTTAATTGATGGTTTAGGTTGTGGTGAAAGAGTTATGCCACTTTATTCGCAGCTTGAAACTAGGGTCAACGAAGTGGAAGAATGGGATTTGGACTTATTTGACGTAAACCTCTGAAATCTCCGAAAGTTTATAGCATCTTTTATCTGTAGGTATTGCAATAAATGCTTTTGTAATATTTTTATTCAAACTTTAGTCAGTAGAGGCATGATAGTGAGAAGATACAGTACATTGTTTGTAACACCAGGCAATTCCCAAATACGTGATAAGGATACTACTGAAACGGGCTATTACCTTTTTGGCTATCCCTATCTATTTGATTAACTAGACAGATTTAGAGAAAGAGAAGGTTGGTTTCCAGAAAAAAGACTCATCAAGTGTTGTCGACTCTACTGTTGTACTAGTAATCTTCAGGAAGAAATGACAGTGACTTTGGTTCAGTCTGATATTTATTCTTTTAGTTTTAATGAACACTTTTACGTTACTAGCACTGTCCTTACATTCTCAACGCTTTTGAAGAGACGTTTAATACTTGAAAGCTTAAATGAGCGATAGTAGAATTAACGCAGATAGTAAATGGAAGAGAAACTGATAATAAACAGAAAAGAAACTGATAATAAAAAGAAAAGAAACTGATAATAAACAGGAAAGAAACTGATAATAAAAAGAAAAGAAACGGATAACAAGTAGAATAATGGATGGAGAAAACACGAACACTTGGAGATAACAGAGAAAGAACAGTAATATTGAAAAGAGGCAGTAGATAAAGAGTCAATGAATTGTTACTGACTATCAAGCAAATCCACACAGAAATAAAAAGCGAAGGTTCTTCCGGAAGCACAGAAAAACACGTGTCTAATTCCATGAAAACTTCTAGTCAAAATGGCTGCAAAATACGTGTAACCACCGGTGCGCGATCTAGCAACTGCTCCTCAGCATTCAAAGAAACCGTAATATACTGGTGAAACCTTGTATAGGCCGTTAATTTATTGAATAAAAAAGGTCTAATCGAAAGCCCGAGGTTTCAAATAGTTGCATCATGGTCAAATTTAGGGGCATGAGGAACTCAAGTGGCGGCCGTAATGTACATTTATTTATGCTTCTGAGCAGTAGCGACTCTGTTTTGTCTTGGCTTGCACATAAATACTCTAGTCAAAGGTAAAATAACGTAGTGAATGGACGGAACAGATTTTGATTCTGGTCAGAAATAAACAGACGAAATGACTTTTAGACAGAGTATTTGGTGTCGAAACGTTTTTCACGAAGTCATGGAGGCCCAAGCTATACTAGCCAACGCCATGGCACGTGATATGGACATAATAGTCATTGCACTTCTTTCAATTGGCAAATCGGAGATCTTCTATATCCCAAGACCTTTAAAGCCTAGCATTAAGTACCAACATCTATTGTATCGCATACTTTTGGAAACCGAGAGGTATCATTCTGAGGTTCATATCCTTGACCCAACCTAACACAGTAAATGATGGAGGTAATAGCAATCAATAGAGACTCGATATAGAAAGATTTTGAAGAAACTAGTGCCTTCTAACCTAAAGAAAGAGAAAAAAGAGAAAAAAGCCGTGAGCATAAAGCGAGCACCTTTAAACAAAAAAAAAAAAAAAAATCATCGGTAAAGTTTCCCAAAAGCATTGTTCTATCATTTCATTAATGGTGGGCACCGGCAACCGTGGTCGCATTCCTGCCTACTTTCTTCAGTTTCATTACTCATAAACAAGAGCAAATCGTGATATTTCTTGCTCTAAAGGAAAAAGATCGATAAATTAAGCCAAGAGAAAGAATGAGAAGAGAGAAAAAAGAAAAAAAAGGTATCAATATCCTCATGGTTCCCCTTCTCATCTATCCACCATTCCTCTCCCATCCATTTCCCATCCATTTCCCATCCATTTCCCCTCGTCACCTGCTTGAAAAATTTTCAAACTACGAAAATCTTCCAGAAATCCATCAGTTCGGGTGAATGAAAAATCGTTTCCAGAAAACACCGGAAATCGTCAAGCTCCCCAAAATGCTATCCGGCCGCTATGAACAAAATAACCTAGTTTTTCCATCTCAGGGACCCGTAGATACCCCTCTGATGCGGAAAACACGCGCGAGTGGCAACCTTGCGTGTGGCACCCGTACACCCGGACCAGAAGCATGGTCCGGCTACCCCAGCTTACGACTAACAATATTAATTCTTGCGTGAGATCCTACAACACATTGGCGTTGATTGTACCGAAAGCACATCTTTTAAATGGACTGGAACGCTCTACGCAACAAGCGCACGTCTGTCTCGGGCGTTTCCGGGCTCCCCAAGCTCCAGCAGCACCAGGCACATGTTCGGTTTCCCATGGCGGCTAACTACACCACAAACGACGAGTTTGTCGTGCCCAGCGGGGGCCAGAGCGAGCCAAGGGCGTCGTATTACGCGTCTCAGCACCCACTCTTTTGCGCAGACTGGATTTCTGGGCATATATCCGACCTTGTGGCGGTTCTGTCGTTCCGAGAAGGCTTTCAGAACCGAATCCAGGTTATCCTGGGCTACCAGCAGCCCGGTGACGGCGGGGCGTTTATGGACGAGTCTACAGGTGAAAGCGGTGGCCGGGAAACCCCTAGTGATGTTTTTGACTTCAATTGCGTTGCCGAGGCCCTGGTGGAGTATCCGGTGACGAGACTTCAATGGGAACCAAAGGGATACGAGCGTTTGGCCGCGTCCCTGGAGGTGCTACGCCTCTACCGCTACCTGCTGGAGTACGGCGAGCCTTCGTTGGTGCAGACGCATCTTCTTGCGAACAATTCGACCGCCAACTCCAGTAATGGCGGCGGAATCAATGTCGACCCGAATGACATCAATGCTTTTCCCCCCGTCACGTCGTTTGACTGGAATGCCACCGACCCGCTGATTATCATCACGCTGTCGGTGGACACCACATGCACCGTTTGGGACTTGACGCGGTCTCGTACGGTTTCTAATAGCGTCAGCGGTGGTTCCGGCATTACTAACGACACTGCCCAAGTAAAAACCCAGTTGATCGCCCACGACCTGGAGGTGTTTGACGTAAAGTTTCTCCACATGAGCACCAACGTGTTTGCGAGCGTGTCGAATGACGGGTCGATGCGTGTTTTTGATTTACGTTCTTTGGAGCACTCTACAATCATCTATGAACCGGTGAGTGGTGGAATCGACTCTGCTGCTGCTGCGGCGGCTCTGTCCATGGCCCAGTATAATCCACAGGCACTTCTCCGGCTCCTGGCGTCAAATGTCGACCAACACCACTTGGCCACAGTCGGGGTCAATCTGAACCAGGTGCTTATCATCGATTTGCGTATGCCGGGGGTTCCTGTGATGACCCTCGACGCGCTGTTTGAAGGCAATAACCCTGGTGCCGTGAACCTGATCCAATGGCACCCGTCCGCGAATCTAATGGCAACGGGTGGTGACGATTGTCAGGCTTTGGTGTGGGACTGCAGCGGCCGAAACAGCCTCCGGCTGCTGGCGGATAAAGTGGTGTTGGACACGCCGGTGCTTGCGTATTCGGAGGATTTGGAGGTTAATACCGTGTGCTGGAGAAGAGAAGCTGCCAATTGGTTGGGTGTAGTAAGCGGCAAGGGCTTCCAAGCACTCGAAACGCACTGACTTTACGGTCAGAATGAAGAGAGTATTTTATGAAGTATTTGAGAGGACTGTCGGTTTCAGTGGGCCGAGAGAGGATGAGAGAATGAGAGAATGAGAGAATGAGAGGAGAAGGAGAAGAAGAAGGAGGAGGAGAGGGGTGAGGATGGAGTTTGGAATGCACTAGAATAGTGTCGATGCAAAAGGGTCACCTACGGGCTTTACACGAAAAAGTGGTCAAAAATAATGTGACTGTTGGGAAGAAGACTAGTGAGTTTAGCACTGGCCTAGTGCTCGAAGCGCGATGGTGTACAATTTGAAAGACTTGACTGAAACCATTGGAGCTTCTGAGATTTAGTGATTCTGATGGCCGACTTTTTGACAGAAACCCGTCGATATTGATGGTTTTCGGGTTCACTGGAAATACTGGAAATCATTGAGTTCGGCGTTTCGGACGGGATTTTCATCTACCCTTACCGTGCTAATCTTCTTTTTGAAAGGGTTTGAAGAGCTTAGAGCGTCAGGCTCTGAGTTTAGAGAGAGCTTAGAGCTTTAACACCTCGAGAGATTTTGTTTAATTTCCGGACCGCAATTGGAATGGAAGGCATGTGAAATCAAATTGACTTCAGAAACATTTGGTGGGCTTTAAGATTTCGCAAGAATTCGCAACATTGGTGTTTTAGAGGTGGTGATGTGAGCCAAGCCTCTTTGCAGTTTGCTATTGAATTTAGCAATCAGGAATCAGGGGGAGGCCAGGTGTGCGGCACATGCAGCAATCGTGCCAGGAGAAAACGAGATAATCGACAATCTGGATAAAAAACAAAGAAGAAAGAAGAAAGAAGAAAAAGAAGAAAACATCATAAAAAAGAGGGAAACCACAAAACAAAAACAGTGCATTCAAAAACCAGAAGTTACGGGGTCCTCCTGGGGACGTAGTAGTGTTGAATGTGCAATCCTAAAATAATCCGGTGATGGGCTCGTTAAGCGCAACATAACAAACAAAGTGATGCACCCGAACGCCAGGCAAACCGCAACCGCAGCAAATTTACAATTTCGTAAACACCACAGGAGCCCAGAGACGAGCGATGCTTTTGAGAAAAACTTTGAGGGTGGTATCTAAAAATGGGCCGGACAATAATGTGGGCGGATTGACAGGCTGATGAAGGCGCCTGGGCGTGGTCTATTCAGGGCTTATGGTCTATTATTAGACTTTTCTCACCAAGGGGTGCGTGGTGGTAAGTGGGTGGGGTCTGATTACATCAGTGTGTGGAAAGGGTTTGACCTGCATACACGGCTGCGAAAACCTTGGCTCGCCGAGACAGTTTCCGATCTCTTTGTTGTTGCAATTATCAATACCCAAACCGAACCGAATCTGAACCAGGAAAAAAAAAAGAACGCAGCAAAGCGACCCTAGAATTACACGCGCCGAGCGCATTCTTCTAGGCCTCGGGTTCGGGCAAAAACATTGAAGACGAGCCGTGAAAGTCCCGCCTGCACAATGCGCAGTGCCGCATTTGGCTGCGGTGCCTCCGAGCCTTGCGTCGAGAAGCTTAATTGTGTGGAAAACATGCCGATGCACAGTTCCTTTCCTTGCTCGATTCTGCCCATCACCCTAAGGCACACTTTCTCACCACCTTGTGAAACATCCATATCTTGTGGATCTTCGAGAGCATAGCTTTCTCCTCAAAGAAGTCACAAAACCTCACAACGGGAACCGGGCTTTGTGGTTTTTCCTGAGATCTCCCTGCACACAGCCCCGGCATCTGGGTTTTTTTCCCAAGATTCGCTATTGTTAGCACCATGAGCATACCCAATAGTGCCACATTCACCACGCAAAACACTATCCCAAGCTTTTCTGAGGCCTCTTCGGAACCCACAATTTCGCTCCCTCTGGAATTTTCGTCTTTCGCTTCGTCTCTGGAATCTCCGGAATCTCCTGTTCCGGCTCCGGTTTCGACAACTACTTCTGCAGGCTTCTCACTGGTTTCACTGGGTTCTTCGCCTGAATCGGATCCCTTTTCACCTCCAATATCACCCCTGTCATCTCTGGAGATGTCTGCCGTGCTCCCGTCGCTGCCGACGGTACTACTGCCAGATGCCGAAGTGACAACGCTGTCGAATTTCCCCGATTCACAATTTGGTTCTACTTCGTCCAGTATCTCATTTGGACCTTCTTCTATAGCGACACCCACGCCATCGGGATCGTCGTCTTTTCCACCTTCACAGACTCTGCTGTCACTGGAGACGTCGGCCACATCATCTGCTGAACAACCAGCATCATCATTGTCATCATCGTCGTCGTCGATACCAACGGGATCAGAATCAATATTGTCTCTGAGCAACTCCCTCAGCTCGAGTACCCCCGCATTTCTGTCATCTTTCGAGCTGTCGCTGCTGATTTCGCCATCGGCGTCGTCCACACTAGAGTCGTTTTCATCTCTGAGCTTTTTGTCGTCGCTGTTGCTGCAATTTTCTTCGTCTGTCAGTAGCTCAGTTGTTTCTGCTACACAGACGTCATCCACGGGCTCATCAAGCGAGAGTTCCAGCTCGCCAAGCTCTTTTCTGTCCTCACTCATAGCACTGCTGACATCGAGCGAATCGTCAGAAACAAGCTCGGGCTCGAATTCATCATCATCGTCGTTTTCAGAATCATCGTCGTCATTTTCAGACTCGTCTCTGCCTGCATCTACAACCCCTCCTCCGTCGTCCACTAGTGGACAGTACATCTCCACAATCAGTGTTTTGCCAGACACTACCATCACCACACTCATCACAATTCCCACAGGCTCTGGTCTGTCGGATAAAAGTGGCGGGACAACGGTGTCTCAGAGAAATGGTAAAATTATTGGCGGAGTCGTTGGCGCAGTGGGCGGGGCGTTGCTTATTGGAGCGATCGCCTTGCTTCTTTTTTTGAAGAAACGCAACAAGAAAGTCACCAACCAGCTGCCCAACTTTGCCGACGAGGCCTTGAGCGACGAGAACGAGAAACTGTCTGGGTTCTTTAAGATATTTGGCGCCAAGGGCGGCGCCTCAAACGGCGGTGGAGGCGTCGACACATACAACGGGCTCGAAAACCAGGTGAATTTCAGATCTGCGGCATTGGGTGCTGGTGCCGGAACCGGAGCCTTGGCGGGCGTTGGAGGTGCTGATGCTGCCAATGATTTTGAGTACCGTGGCGTCACCAATAGCAACAATTTGGACTCGGTTTTCCGCACATCGGCTAGCAATACAGCCCAGAATAGTACAGGGCGCAACTCAATGGCGGCCACACCTCGCCATTCACGATATAGCTCGATGATTGTGCCTGGAATGGGCACTATGCTTGAACACGAGGCTTATGCGGCGGGAAACCCCCGATTTCTGAGAGATATGCCGTACCCGAATCTTGGAGACGATTCCCAGAGCGCCTTGTTGCAGAGCGATAAGTCGTCGGAATATGCCACGGATGACGATTTCCTATTCCAAGAGGACCCGCATACATTCTGGACCGAGGAGGACCACAGCAACCACTCGCGGCTGAGATTCACTGAAGATATTGCGTGAGGAATTGAGGAAGTGAGTTAGCGGCTTTGCTTCATCATTCATCATTTCCACCTCGAACATTTAATTCTGTTGTCCAATCTAATTCTTTAGCTAGCTACTGTTGGGGCATTCATTGGTATCCATTGGTATCCATTGGCATCAATTGATAGGTCGAAGGATCCGAGGATTTCTTGACCACCAAAGCGCTCAAAAATCACTCTTTTTTCGCTTCTGCTTCAACCATGGCACCACTTAATCACTAATTGATCGTTTAAATTGATAACTGTGGTGGAGACATAGTCAGACCTTGAGCCGATTTGATGAATACTGATAGCCACCGGATTGCGAATCCTTCGTCCCTAATTTTTTTTTTTTTCTCCTCTTTCTCTTTTTATGATCTTTCTCTCTTATCTCAAACTTCCCTATTATTTTGAGGTATACTTACTGCAATCATTTGGGCCTGGTTTTTATGGACCTTCGCATTCATTTCTTGCACCCACACATGGGGCTGGACTAAGGATACGATTGGGTGGGAAAAGGAAGAAAGAAGAAGACAATTTTATCCTCGTTTGCGTCTTTTTATCGTTTTAATTTTCTATGATTTTTGTTTTTGACCAAGTTTTAGCAGTTAAGTGGTGGCCCGATCTACTTTCGTACCAAGCCATCACGTCTCGTTACTGAATGGGTATAAACGTATCAGGACTACTTTCTGTGGTGTCAGGGATCTTTCTTCTGGAATCTGACTTATCTATTAAGTGAGATCCGCTAGTGAAGTCAACTTGGAAATTTTCGACTTAAAGTGGAAGAGCCGGCTTTTATGGATATAAACATACGGATGAAACTATTGAATATTTAAAATCATTATTCACTGATGAGCGTCGTTTATTATTAAGTAAATTACAATCCGAACGTAAAGGTCAATGATCCGTTGAAAGTAAAAATAAATTCCCCTGTGTCGCGGGCGGCCAAAGATAAAAAGAAATAGGATTAAATAGACCTAAAGAATACTGAACTAATGAGGGTGGATTAAATATATAAACTGCTAGTGGTATTAGAGTATACATATATGATTTAAATAATAATGGCCGGGCTACGCCGGGTAATTACCAATCGAGTGAGTCGATGCCAAGTCGACTCTGACTATAATGCTGGTGCAATGCTAGGCACCCATTATTACCTACCGAATAAGCCGAAGACAAATCGGCTCTAACTTTGTAATGACCGTATTTACCACCTTAAGTGTTGGAAAGCCAGACTGGTTTGTCTTATGGATCCCACTTGATACATGGTTTAGATATAAGAACCCTGACAAAATTAGGTTGAATTTATATTCCGAATATATTTACTATTTATTTAAATAATGACTATATTGATAACAAAAATAATTTTATTGTTAATATTAAAGATAGAGATTTATTATATTATAAAAACACAAAAAAATAAATAATTAGAATTAGATCCATGGATTAGCGTCAGCTGAGTTTTAAGAACATAATTCTTACCGAGAAACACATCACATGGTCTCATTGACAGGCATGTAGAGTCACTTATGCCTAAAAGATGCACCTCTCAAACGGGTCTTTCCACGACCTTTCCGAAATTTTCTATATTCTGATAACCTCAGATTATTGTAAAAGGTTAGTCTAATTCAAACCATGACAACGGTTCAAATGGTCGCGTAAAAATGACGAATTTCTGATTGGCCAAGAACTATTCCTTTGAAACACAAGAATTAGTCAAGCTAAGATTAATAATTGGTCCATTCAACAGACTCAAAGATACGGAAGAACTTCTTAATCGATTACAACCTGATGAGTGTCATAAAGTCATGATCTACTATGGTAAAAGCTCTTCACATACCCATGCGAAAGCACGCATCATGGCCTACTTTAATTATTTTATTAATGATTCTATCACAAATTTTGAGCACTGTTATTCCTGTCGACCAAGATGCATACAATGTAAAAAAACTGCAAATGTTACCATTTCCCTTTCTCTTCGATAAATTGACGGTCTCATTCATCCATACAGTATATTACGATGGGTGGACTCTTTCAGCTCGCATGTGAAATCAAGCTTACATGAACGCAGCGATGTTCTAGCCAGGCCAGTTGTCTTATTGGTGCTGGGGGCATCACAAATCAAAAAGATTTTGATTCACTGGCTTAGTTACTTAATTGGTAACAAGAAAAATCTTTCAGTTTGCTTCCTAGAGAATTCCACGAAACAAGGAAACCTCCTATTTGTCAAATTGAAGAAGAAACTGACTGATATTGAAGATCCTGGCTCGAATCTCAGTCACTGTACGTCTGGCTGCAACATCTGTATTCTCGTATGCGAGCGGGCCGCAGCCAAATTGTACGTAGCTTTCTGATTCATTAAAACCCATAAACTCATAGTCTCCCAGCGAAAAAAAAAAACCCCTCAGCTATCGTTTTAAAATCCCATTCGCGAATGTCTGAACATGCCAAATTCACTTCAAACTTCATTTATCAAATAGGTCTGAATACCACCAGGTCTGAACACCACCAGGCCTGGAACCCCGATCTCCTGGATTCAATTTCCACCCCGGTGTACGGGTGCAACGTTCCATCTTTTTCAGCCTGCTTTCAGACCGAGATCGACCCGTCTCTTAAAGTCTGGTCCTTACTTACCCCATCCATTTCCACGGGATCTCACAATGTCTGCCAAAAATGTCATGGTTAAGTTGATTGTAGGCGCCGGCCAGGCAGCTCCTGCGCCACCAGTTGGTCCTGCTTTGGGGTCCAAAGGTGTCAAAGCCATTGATTTCTGTAAAGAGTTCAATGCCCGAACAGCCCATTATCAGCCGGGCACTCCGATCCCCGTACTTTTGACGGTCAAGCCAGACCGTACTTTCAACTTTGAAATGAAGTCGCCCCCAACTTCGTGGCTTTTGTTGAAGGCGGCCAATGTTCCAAAGGGCAGCGATAAGCCCACTCAGAATATCGTTGGAAACATCTCGTTGAAGCACGTTTACGAGATTGCCAGAATCAAAAAAACCGACGACAGACACAAAAATGTCGACTTAAAGGCGATTTGCGGTGCTGTTATACTGACGGCAAAGGCAGTTGGTGTGCTGGTGACGCCGTGAATGGGTATGGATGAGATCTTGTAATATAGTTAGTGTACATAGTTGATACAAAATCCCGAGTTCGACTGCTGAAGAACCCAATGCTCTAACGCTCGAATGGCTCAAGACTCGGCGAGTTGAAATGTCTAAAATATTCGTTTCGAGTAAGTATGCCTGGTTCGCGTAAGTAAACGTACCCTCCCCACATCTACCCTTTGGAAGACGGCTCCCAATTACTTCTTCTTCTTCTCGAAAGCGGCAATATGAGCCTTCGATTGGTCAACAATAGTGTGCTCGTGGTCAGGCCCTTTAAACACTTGATAATCGAACGTGCCATCACTGTTAACGCGCTCTTCAACGGTACACATGCGAATACTCTTCAACCAAGGGTCGTTGAAACAGTCCTCAACTGAGATTCGGCAGGCTGGTGCCAACTCAACCATTCGCGCCACCAATGGGCGGCAGTCTTCCGGTAATGCCAACAATAAACGACCAGGTCCTGATTCGTTGGATGTGTGTGGATTCCCATCGGTGTTTCCCTCTACAGACGTGGCATCAACCTCTTTAATTGCTTCAGCAATATCATCCATGTTACCCACGCCCGAAGTTTGGTCCGGGGTCTTCAAGAGCATTTCATTAAAGGGCAAATAATCTCCACGCGAAGCAAAAAGCTTAAAGCTATTGTCCACCATTTTGGGAACCTTCCATGGGAACTTTTTCAACATCATGCAACAATAAATAATGGCAGCAGACCATACATCCACTGGTCTTGGATCATATTTTGTGAACACGCAAACTTCAGGAGCCAAATATGGGTCGGAGCCCACCACGCCCTGTGCCTCAATCAAAGTTCTGGTAAAAGGGTAGGAAAACACCACTGCAGATCCAAAGTCAATAATCTTAACTATTCCCCGCGCGTCCACCACACAATTATCGAGCTTCAAGTCTCTATGTGCCAATCCCATAGAATGTAAGTAGTTTAAGCCAGAAAGAATCTGCTTGAAACAACAGTCAATCTCCTCACGTGACATTTGATTCGACATGACAATAGCAAACAAATCAAAGTCACAATACTCCATCACTTGCAAGATTCTGTCATTCTCGTAACAAATCTCTACTGTCTCAATGATGTTAGGATGCTTTAAAGTGGATCCTATGCAATACTCCCCAGTGATCTTTTTTGCGTAGTCTCTCTTTGTTTCGTTCTGGTACTTGGCTCTGAACTCTTTCACCGCAAACACCTTTTTGTCAGACAATCTATTGACTAGCTTGACTGCTCCTCCAGCTCCAGCGCCAAGATTTTCGCCAAAGTTGCTGTATCGCTTAGAAAATGGCAATGGCTGCTGGCTAATTATAGCCAGAACAGAACCTCGCCTTTCTTGCCCACGTCTCAAAGAAGGCGTCCTGCTTAGTGATTGAGCACTGGGTGCAGAGGAGCCACCAGGAGATGAGAAGGAAGCCTCAGAAACTGTAGGGTTCAATGCCAGAGCAGAAAAAGAACCATTCATATGAGAGCTTGCGACCGGCGTAGCACTAGAAATGGACATGTTATTGGAGCGTAAAGACGAGGAAAGGTTCCCTATAGGAATCGATTGAGAGGGCGAGGTTCCTCCTTTCTTGAAAAAACGCTTCAAGTTTGCCATGGAATTGTGTCTGGACGTGCTAATGGCTGCAGTTGAAGAATCCATCGAGGAGCTCGAGGCGGGGGAAATTGCAAACACATTATCTTGTGCATTGTTGTATAATGATCCCAAATCGGTAGAGGAAGTGTTTGACTTTTGATTTTTTTTGGAACTGAACATGAAAGAAAGACTTGAATGAGAACCCAGACGGGCACCAACTGGAATAGAGCCCGCCTGAGCCTGGGCCTGGGCTTGGGCCACCCGTTGCTTGGAAATGACAAAACGAGGCTCAATCGACAGCGAGCTCACTTTTGGAGACTGAAAATTCACTGACGAAATGGGCTGTCCGTTTGGTAGGTTTGGAATGTGGTCCAGTGAAGAAGTTGTCATTTGCAAGGCACTTGGGAAGTTCAGAGTAGCTGATCCTCGCCGGCCAAATGATCCTGATTTGCCTAGTGAAGCAGGCCCAGTGGTCCCAGAACCACCGTTGCGCCCTCCTGGTACACCGTATGGAATAGATGAAGATAAGCTCTCAGAGCCATAACCGCCGGTGGAGAAGAAAGATGTATGCGAAATAGAGTTTGTCCTGTTGACTCGTGGACTGGCGAGGTTGCTCGAAAGTGAAGGTACACGCACGGGAATGTCTCGAACAGAATGATACGACTCCTCAAACGGGCGGCCTCCAGGTACATCCCTTGGAGAAACGCCAAAACCACCAGTGACAACAACGGGCCGTTTTTGCGTCGGAGATATACTTCCTGCAACCAGCGAAAGCGACAGAGGCGCTCCAACACCGCCAACTCGTTCGCTTTTAATTGAGATTGCGTTTTTCAATTGGAAGTCATGGTTGCCATTCCCATTTGCGGCGGGTTTTCCGGCAGTTTTTTCGACGTCAGGGGCTAGGCCGGCGGCTAAATTATCGCCTCGTATAGTTTGGGATGACTCATCAATCTGGGGAAACGTAGCCTCGGATAAGTCGTTTCTTGGAGTGGCGCCGGGGAGCGTATATGCGTCTAATGATGTTTGTGACCCATTTGCAGAAACAGTTGTCGAGTTGTTTTCGCTAAGAAGTTTTGTCAAAGAACTCACAGGTTGGCGTGGATGGTCCATTTTTTCAATGTTTCCTATGCAATCAGGAGCGGCAACAGGACCTGTGAGATTGACTGTAAAAAAAATAAAAAGAAAAAAAAAATAATCGAACCAATTAGCACTGAATTATGTCAACCGATCTAAGCTCAGATAATAAGGGAATCGGTCGGTGGATTGAAACTTGGGACTTGACAATGCAGCTCTAAGCTCTATGAAAAAAAAAAAAATGGAGGTTATCGGTTCTGGTGAATAGGGGAACGTCGGCGCTTACGCGATTGCTAGGCTTCGATATGGGGTATGAACTAGGGGCTAACTCCAGGCAAATGGCTCTCTTGTCAGAATAATCTCCTCTTAACCGAGTCAAATAGTAATCTTTGGCGATTCACAAAAAGCCTTTGCTTGTTCAAAGCAGGGATTTCTCAGGATTTAGTGGAATCGTTGAATTTGAACGGGGCGTGAATCGAGTCAGTGGAGCGCGAACCACGAACCACGAACCGCAGACTCCATTTTAAGCGTCACGTGACCTGGCGGGTGCGAATGGAAGCCCGGGAGTGGAAGAAACTTGAAAGTATGTGTGGAGAGCCGGTGGTGCCGGAAAAAACCCGCAATCTGTCCTGCCTCTGATTCGCCCGCGCGTTATCATCCGTTTATCAGCACCTGCCACCAGATCTAGGAGGCTCAGGGCTCTATAATCAATAATATCAAGGGACGATGTGATTGGTGAGCATGAACGTGGACAAAACTAAATTTGTTGGGTATCAATAAGATTTCGAGCGGCATTTCTGAGCTTGGAAGTTTAGACCATTTTCGTAGTCTTTTAATCATTTTCGTGGCTTTTGAATCATTTTCGTAGCTTCTAGATCATTTCCTTGGCTTTTTTCCAAGTCATTCTTCTCTTCTCGCTTCTTCTCTTTCCTCATCATGTGTTGTCTGCTTGTCTTTTCTTTTCTTGTGACTCTTCTTGAAGGGTCATGGTACCGCAAAGCTTTTTCCTGACTTAAATGTGTACTGGCCTATACCAATGACTGGTCACAGGAAAAAGCGAAGTTCGTGTCAGAGGCTGCTAAATCCTCTCAAAATTGCGAACCCATGATTTGAACTCATTTCAGGGCAATGAACTGAATGCACCAAAAACACTCAAACACATCCAAACGTGAAACACGCATTCATCAAGGATTCACGTTTCGCATGCTTCGTCAATCTATCTACACCACCATTAATGACATTTTTCCCAACTAAAAAGCATGCAATTCCATCCACTGAATTTTTATAGGGAGCCCAAACCATAACCCTGACTTATCCATTTCAAGTGATGATCTTCCTGCAAGCCTTACCTTCGTTACAGCCACGGTTCCACCTCGATGTAAATGATGTCCCTATCTCGTAGCTCGGTTTCCTCGTCGCTGACGTTTCTTGTTTTGAGAACTTCTTCACCCTTCGTCTCACCTACTTCTTGCCATGTTCCGGCTAAGAAATCGGCTTGATACCCTGATTGCTCTTGAAAGTGAAGTTCCGAACACACAACCATTTGTTTTTCCTTACCGCTTTCTTGCTTTCGATTTCAGCTTACTCAGCTTCCCACTAGTTCCAGTAGCCTTGACAGAACCAATTGCAGATTGGTCGTCCTTAGAAAATAACTTATCCCCTGAGCCCAATGGAAGACTCATGGACTTGCGCATCATATTGAGCTTATACGTCAACTCATCATCCGTGGCCGGTTTTTCGTGCAAATCGCTCTTTTTTTTCTCTGCTTCTTCGGCCTTTTGTTTGTCCAAACCCAACGCCTTTTCTTGCTTCTTACGCTCCACAGCAGACAGTTTCTCCAACCCTTCAATCAACTTTTCGGTATTCTTCATCACCGTATCTTGGAGTTCGTAGTCAAAGTACTCCCGACGGCCCTTCGTCAAGATCCGGCACTCTTGAATCAAGTTGCCTCCATCCTGGGCCCCTAGAATCGGCGCAAGAATGGCAAAAAGAATCGACTGGCTGCCCTGAGTCGCGTCCTTAAGGAAAATAAACCAGATTGGAAACATAACCACATACAACAATAGCCCCCAAAGAGTACCCATCGATAAGAAGCGCCGAGTAGAAGGTGTCCGCATCAAGCCTGGGTTAACAACGCTGACTCGAATATTACAGGGCGATTTATCTGGCCGTTGATACTCGTTTAAACTCCGCTGAAACAGCTTGCCAAACATCCCTAGAAGAAGCTTCGAGGTACCGTAGACTAGCCAAGGCTTAGATGACGGGTACTTTCTAGAATTCCAGAGCAAATCGTCTTCTTTGATTTCCGCCAACGCTTGCAGTGCACACGTGGTTAAAATGACCCTTACATCCCGATCGGGCGGCTGCACGTGTAGCGAGGGCTTCAACAAGGTGAGTAAGTGGAAATGAGCCAAGTAATTGACCGCCGTTTGCAACTCCACGCCGTCAATGGAAACTTGTCTAGATTTACGAGCAGGAATCGTTTCTGAAGCGCAACAAACCACTCCATCAAGCCTTCTGGGCGGCTGGTTATCCAACCATTTGGTTGCAAAAAGACGCACCAGATGCAACAGCAGCAAGTCACATTGTTCAGCATAAATCATGAAATTATCTGTCTTCTCACGCATGTCATCGATAAAATCAACAGTGAACGGGTCATCGATGGCACGGCACAACAAAATCACCTGTGCGCCTTTTGTGGCCAACTCATAGGTCACGGCAGCACCCAAACCTGCTGTTCCGCCAGTCACAATAAACACTTTACCGTGCAAATCACGTTTCCAAGGGTTTGAGCTTCCACCAAAATACCACTTCACTGCCAGGAGCCCTGCTAGAACCGGGACGTAGGTTTTGAGGTAGTGCCACCCGGGGATTGATTCCGGACCATCGAATATCGCACTTGAAATTATATCAATGGGCATTTTTGCTGTTCTTTCGTCGATTTAGTAGCCATCTTCAAGTCTTAGTGGGACTGCAAGAAGGTGCCGCCACTAGTGAGTACCGAGAGGCACGGGTGTACACGTCGAGAGAGAAGAGGTGGTTTTGGTGTCATGACCAGATACAAATTAGTGGATGAACCATGGAATGCATAAGTTTGATTTGGTTTTTACATTGCCTGTGATTTCTGACAGCTCGTGACTTGGTCAATACTTGAATGGAGCTTCTAAATTTGGGTGATGATTGGAGGATCTGTGCTCATGTGATCAAGGTCACGTGCAAACAGAATGAAGTCACATTTCACTCTGTTTCCCCACTGCTCCCGTAGCGCAAACCACAAGTGAGTCAGAAGAAACTTAAATTTAGTCAGCTTGAACATAGTCCTTTTATAGGCTCCCGCTTTTTTTCTCTTTTTTTTTTCAATTCTTGTGATGTTCAGTCCGAATGGCTTTTCTAGCTCTCGCTGAGCCGCACCGCATCGCATCTCTGGCATCGACTAGAGCCAAATAATTTTGCAGTCTTTCTATCAAAGGGGAAGAAATAGAACATTGCAGACCCACGAAAAACAACAACTGAGCTCCAAATACTCCTCAATAAGCACTGCTGATCGAAGTCGCTTAAAGACCCTCCATTTTATCAGCCTCGTCTCTTTGTTTCACTCATTATCTGAACCAATACATCTCCCATCTATCACACTGTTGCACCCATTGATTTATCAGTTCTAGACGTTATCAAACATCAAAGTTCCAGCAGAATTACACCCCAAAAACCGTCATGGATGAACTTGTTCTTTATGTGACCGCAGGGGACCCTTCAGATAAGCACGCCCAAGAGTCTTTGGCGGCCGTGGCCCTGGTACAGAAATCGCATACTTATACCTCTTTCCGCAATGCTGAGTGCCCTATTAACGGCGCAGCAATAACCGGATTTGGCCCCGGGGAGCGCCTTTTTGTAGCTGGCAAGGATAAGGCCTTGATCACAGCTTATGCCTGGGGAAGAGAGACCGCCGACCAGCGGTTCCCTGTCCCGGAACAAATGACGTGCTTAGCTCTTGCACACTTTCCTGAACCGCTGGGAAACGCTTGCCACAAAACCAACGACTCAAAACTGACATATCGTGTGCCTTGGCTCTTAGCCGCCGGATCGAAACTGGGCAAATTGTACGTGTGGGAGTTGGCACTGGGCGATCTCATCTGTGTGAAAGACGCTCATTATCAGGAGATCGCCACGATAGAGTTTTCCACGTGTGGCACATTTTTGGTGACAGGTGGGTTGGATGCTCGAGTCAATGTGTGGAAAACGCTTGATTTGGTGACGCCAGACGTGTCTTCATCGAGCAAACCACACGCCACTTTCACCGACCATGCGCTTGCGATAACAGGTATCAGTTTCGTGCTGAGTGCCTCGTTCCACGATTGCCAGGTAGTGTCCAGCTCCAGAGACGGCACTTTGCGCGTTTTCAGCGTGTCCACTAAGAGCCTACTAACCACATTTGTGCTTCCGGCGCCCATCGAGTGCTTTGCACGTGACCCAGCAGGACGGGCGTATTATGTGGGTCTCTCGACGGGCGAAATCAGACAAATTGCCATGTATCTGGTCAATCCTTATAGTCACGTGCTAGAGGCCGTTGGAGGAAGCGGGAAAATCGTCACTGTGGACGCCGATCCTGCCATGGCCGCTACTTTCATGCACCATAAGTCTGAAGCGGGTGCATTTCCAACAGTTTTGAGTGTATCGATGGACGGAATGGCAATTGTTTCGGGTGACTCTCTTGGGCGGACTTTCGTGGCAGATGTCGTTACTAAACAGGTGGTTAAGGCGTACACTGCTTGCAAATCTGCAATCGCCTATCTTCATTTAGGAGTTTGCAGTCAGAACATGGTCAATGTCGGAATGCCTTTCGACAAAAAGCATCGGTTGCTTCCGCCTTTGAAGCGGGTGTTGATCTCGGGAAATCTTGCTGAGCACTCGCTTACAATGCAGCTCCTGGCGGCTCCTGAAGAAAGTGTGGATTTCGAGTCATGGCTTCAACTTAAGGCCCAGGAGGAGTTCGAATTTAAGAATGATGACGCGAGTGTTCAACCAGCAGGTGACCCTGAGTACGAGCGTGAGCTCCAGACCAAACTCGACCGGGTTTCAGCGGCATATACCACATTGAAGGAGTCGTATGATGAGTTGGTGCTTGCCCATGAGACCCGAAATGACTAAGAAAAGTGATTGAGCATGGAAACCGGGTATAGACGATGGCTACAGGGTCAATGGACAAGTAAGTAGGAGAAATGGTGAAAATAGTAATAGTCGAAGGTTCCATTGATGACTGCCTATAGTAATGCGTAATGTAGGTGGATTCAGAGACTGCAACAAAAGATCTTCTAGTCGACTTTACAGAAACTTGGCCGCGAACATTCAAAAAACAGTTCTCAAAGAGCTGACTGATTGATTGGAAGTGGTTGTAGAGGAATGATGCTAACCTGAACAAACCCACCAGAACACACTCTTTCAAAGTGTTTTTTCAGTTGTGGTTGCAAAAGATGAAAATGAAAACTACATGAACCGATAATTGTCAGGCTTCTTTTATCTGAACTGGATAACAAGTGTGATTTTCTAGTGAAATATGTCTGGCTTTCCAACACTTAGGGTAGGATGGCCTGTCATTATGCTGTTAAAGCTGATTTTGGGTGTTCTTACTACCATGGTCGTACTGAGCGCAATTCCCAGATGCAGCTCTTTTGTCCGAAGTTGAGAAGCATGCTCTCAACGTTGGCAATTATTTGCAACGGGGACACCTTAGACCTTATTTTGTATGAATGTAGCAAATGTTTTCACATCTTTCCTCTTCTTTCTTTTCAAATTTCATATCCCTTTTAAAGAGGTCTGGTAAGAAAATTATTCAGTTAAGTAATGACGGATGGAATTTGCACTCCTCACTTTTAATAACACAGTACAGTGGCTTGTTAAAGGCGAGCTTAATTAGCACTTGAATTCAAACTGTTGCCACACTTAAGTTCAGATGACTCCCCTACACAAACAATTCTTTATGCAAATATCTTCCTAATCCTTAAAGACAAGCCCTCATAATCGTCTAAGAATTGGATCTTTTACCGTGTCATTTTGGAGCTTTAAACTGCCTTGTGGAATTAATGGTGGTGACAATGGCTACAAAGAGAGCAGAGGTGAAGTTCAAAGTTCAAGTATAAAAGGTACACTGACCCTTATCAATCCAAAATTGTATTCCCAAACCTAAAAACAATTTCTAAATTTCTGTGAATTATCCAAGTCTTTTTAAGCTGCTTCTCTCTGGTCTGCCTCCGGTACACAAAACAACGCACACGAGACCGCGAGATGAGCATGATGAGCCCCGCATGGAAAAGCCATCGCTCTCTCTTTGAGTATACGTGTTTATTATGAGCGACGAAAAACTATCAAAAAAGCAGCAGAAGGCGCTTTTATTCAAAAAAAGCAAGGATGAGCGGTCCCAGGAGAAACAGGAGAAAAAACTCAAGAAAGAGCTGGAAAAGTGGCTCAAGAGAACACTAGATGAGGCATTGGCCGGGACTGTTTCAGCCACCACCGGGTCCAACACACGTGAAACAAGCGTGAAACAAGCAACCCCAGAACCCAAAGCTGAGGCAGAAACCACCGAAACTGCCGACGGCGAGCCGGAGAAAAAGAAGCGCAAGACAAGAAGGGGTAAAAAGGGAAAAGGAGTCAATGGCGGCAAAGGCCCTCGTTTTATACTTTTCGTGGGCAACCTTCCATACGATACCCAGCAGGCTGAGTTGGACACGCATTTTAAAAACGCTTCCCCAGACAGGATCCGGATCCGGCGGGAGAAGGGAATTGCCTTTTTGGAGTTCGATAACGACAACCATGCCATCCAGAGCAAAATGGACCATGCGCTTGCCATGCATCATCTGATATTCCGTAACCGGAAGATCAATGTTGAACTTACGGCGGGAGGAGGAGGCAATTCCGAGGCCCGCCAGCAGAAATTGAAAGCGAAAAACGACAAATTGACCGAGGAGCGGAAGGAAAAGATGAAAAAAGAGTTGGTCAAACGTTCGCTGAAGGGAGAAAAGGGCGAAAAAGGTGAAAAAGACTCGGGAGAAAATAACGACGAGCCAGCGTCCGCTGGTGGCATGCATCCGGCCAGAGCAGCCTTGTTGAAGCAGTAGTGGTTGCAAGAAGCATTATTAAATTAGATATATATCTGTGTATAGTACAAGCATCAGACCCGTTGTGTCTAAGGTTATTTCTAAGATCGGGTCACGTGCTCTTCAGCCAATACCGTTCACCAGAGACACCGGACAAGGATATAAAAAAAAAAGACCGACAAAATGTCCATACGTCTCATGCCAAGGTAGCCCCCAGGGAGCGTGCCTGGCGTCTAATTACGAAAATAGGCCCACCTACCGTGGCCCAAAAACCAAGAATGCGCCAAATCCTACAAAATGGTGCATTTTTTCGCCTTCTTCACACGGCGAGGCTGGTCCCGAGTGTCCTGGCCCGAAGAAGAGCCGGACGCCGCCACATTTTTGGTGGCAAACTGTTCCCTACGGCCCTGTTCAAAGATTGGAGGGTCCAATACCGCCCTTATCGCATAGTCAAAGAGATCCTGGATACCTTGCTGGGTAGCCGCCGAACATTCAATGTACTTGATAGCGCCCACGTCCTTGGCCAATTTTTGGCCCTGCTGAGTGGTGATGGGAGTATTATTCCGAGCCTGTAGTTCATCCAATACATGGGGTTCGTCACGCAAGTCTGTTTTCGTGCCCACAAGCAAAATCAACGTGTCACGTGGCGAGTGGTGCCACACTTCGGGAATCCACTTCTGCTTGACGTTTTCAAAAGACAGAGGGTTCACCACGGAAAAGCAAATGATGAAAATCTCCGTTTGAGGGTACGAAAGCGGGCGCAACCGGTCATACTCTGCTTGGCCCGCAGTGTCCCAGAGCCCCAACTTAATGGGCTCACCGTCGATCATCACGGACGCCGAGTAGTTGTCAAAAACAGTGGGGATGTAATCGTTGGGGAAGGTGTTGGTCGTGTACGAGATCAAAAGACACGTTTTGCCCACACCACCGTCGCCCACAACAACCGCTTTTATGCTTCTCATTGTGTTTTTGTGAATGAGCGTTAAATGTCAAAAGACGTGGAATGCCAAGAATGCCAACTATGCCAGCTATGCCAAAAAAAAAATTGAAAAAAATTGAAAAAGAAAAATAAAAAAACTAAACTCGAGCGGGTCTCTTAGCTTGCGATGAAACGTCTGTTGGGCCGGGTGCTTATTGAAGACGAGAATGTACGTTTGCCCGTGGTAGACGTAAGAAAAGACGAATGTTTTTCGAAAACTAACGAAGAAAAAAAATGGTGTAAGATAGCCTGGGGTAAAGAGAGAGAAGGTGGACGTGAGAGAAACGCAGCGACTTTTGCGAATACGCCTATGGTTGAGCGTTGAGGCGAGATTGCGAAACGGCCACCTAATGGCTTTATTTTTTTTTTTATTATTATTTTTTTTTATTTTTTCGAAGGCTTGCTTGGGTTCGTAACCATCATTTTTGGCGGTCAAGCACCGAGAAAGTGCATGGTTTTTAGAATTGGGAATTAAAGTTAGACGAGGGAAGCAGGGTGTTTCCGTCCCTCTTTTTTTTCTTTTTCAGGAACAAATGATCTGTATCTTTTGAGTTACCAGGAGCTTGGATTTTTAGGTATATCGTGTTCAATTGCTGAAGGTTGTTGAGTGGCGTTTAGTGTTTTTCGACTTTCCATTCCTGCGTCTTTCTGTTCCACCGCGTCTTTTTTTTTCCTCTTCCTGCAAGATGCATCCTTCTGCCAGTCAGCTGATTTGCCCGATTCCGCCTTTATAATGTATAAACAGATGCATCCAGCGAAGACCAGCACGCTTCGGACGAATCGTTTTCGTTTTTTCGCCAAGACGTTTTTAAGCGGCCACCGACATTTATACGTCGTGGTTTCTCCCACGATTCAGCGCTGTTGCTATTATATTTGTAATCATCTAAATGGTCGCCTTCGGAAGTCAGGGTTAGCTGGTTCCGGATAGGACAGGTTTTTCTGCCATCCTCTCGGGGAGAATCACTTCCAAAGACTAGACCCGCTCATAACATAGTCAGAAAGCAGGAATAAAGAGGGAAGAGAAAAACAAAAAAAAAAAAAAAAAAAAAAAAAAAAAAAAGGCGCGAGTTGAAGACTAAACAGTACGCCCAGTTTGATTTTTTCTTCTTGGCTCGCTATCCAAAGGCTCAGTAGTGGTGGCTGGTTGGTGAGTTGTTTTGGGCGAGCGCCATTCGTCACGTGACCGGCGACATACTGCCCAGCGGCGGGATACTCGATAACAAAACGTGCTCGTTGAGGGTGAGAAATTCCCCGGTTTATAACGTGTGCGATCGAATATACTCTGGGAACCTTTGAAACATTTGTGAAACACCCTGTGAAACATCTCTGGAACACCGCAATGGCCTACAAAGACTTGGTGCCCGTTGGCACTGTACTCATCACGTGCGCCACCTCGTTCGCCCTTGGTGCTGTTTATTCAAACCTTGTCTACGATTTCCACACCTTATGGAGACCTACCGAGGCCGGCTTCGAACGTTCCTTGGCCCACTACGCATACTGGGTGTCTGCACCCATGCGTGTCCATCACATTTTGCACTTTGTTATTTTTTTGGGTTTGCTGGGATGCTTCATCAAATTGTACAAGCCTTCTGACGATGTCAAGTACTTTGAGTACGGCACGTTAGGAATGGTGATGGTGGCTGTCATTATTTACCTAACCAATTTGCGGATAGGTGCTAATTCATGCGTTTCGGGTGAGTGGGGAGATGTTGACCAAAGGACTGGAATCAACGTGATTGCTGCGTCGCAGTTCATGATGGTTATTGTTTTGGTTGGTATTTTGGTTTTACAGGGTGGCTTGTATTACGCGGAATGGTATGAGAGGAAGATCCAGAAGGAGTATTTGGAGAACGAGGCCAAGAATGCTGCTACTGGAAAAGTCGATATTCAGGATAAACCTGAAACAGTTGAAGAAACAGTTAAGAAAGTGGCTAAGTCCGCTACTGCCACTGGTGTGGAGACTAAAAAAACAAAGGCGAAAAAGAGAGCTTAGGAGTCCGCGGTGTAACGGCTGATTCCAGGCGCATTTATATAGGTGCGTGGACAACAATAATAAAAAAGAAGAAAAAAAAAGAAAAAAAAAAAAATTGAGTCTCTTCTGGGATCATTCACAACAAAGCTGAGTAGAAGACTGGGTCTTGAATTTTGTAAGTACAAGAGTAAGAGTAAGTGGGGACGGCCTGCGCCTCTGTTCATTTATGATTGGCGCACGACCGTATCATTCGTGAGAAGCAACTAAGTTAAGCTCTCTCTTAACTTCAATCTTGGAACTACTTCAATATACATAAATTTCTTACCATGGGTGTTGCTGATCAAGTGTGGGGAGAATATCCCGTCTACTATAAACAGCCAATTAGAGTATGTCAAAAAGGAGAGCTCCTCAATGCCATCCCCACCACTAATTTACTATCCAATCAGATTGCGAGATTCTGTAATCATCGTGATTTCCACATCACTCATACTAACTCTTCCAGTGGGTGCGTTACCATGCCCATACAAAGCCCCACTTTGTATTCTCTGTGTTTTTCGGCGTATCAGCACCGCTCCTTTTGCTCTTGTCCCCGCTTAGAGAGAAGTACTTATATGCTTCCCACAAGCCAATACCATACGTATATCCATTGCCCAGTAGGGAGAGAGATGCTAGCTTAAGTGGATTTGACGATGAGTAAATGATATTTAAAGTGCCCGGGGGTAAAATCGGTCAAGAGAAGATGTGAATGGCGATAGCAAATGCATATTAATCATATAGTGTATATAAACAGTACATGTCCTTGAAGGTGATTGAGTTTCGTGTAGAAGAAGATTGAAAACTTGGGTGACACATGCTTTAGATAATATGATAACGCTGTTAGAATTCGAGTGAGGTGGTATTATTCAACGGGTGGTAGTATGATGCGCTGTTAATGTGGGATACAGAAGGAATTAATCGGGGACGTTAAGTACGCCCAAATAGCCAGATAGAGGCGGCAAGGGCATAGTGATACGTAGAGCTACACCCTGAACAACTGAGCTTTTCTCGAATTTCTGAGATCGGCAAAACTGAACTAGTGATTTTTTTATTATTATCCTGTGGATGCTATTGCGACGAGCAATTCTGGCAGCGACACTGAAAATTCTAGCACTGAACCCATTGAACACTTTCTGTCTATGAAATACTCAAAAAGCCGCAGTTCTATGTTCTGAGGGAAAGAAAAGAAACACGACGACCTTTAAAGGCGGCTTGACTCCTCTATTGCGTGTTTGAGGCAAGATACGTCCATTGCTGTCTTCCACTAACGAGCCATTCAAAAACTTCCCTAAATTTCAGAGCCCTGAAAATCTCAGAAAACTCCAAACTCGGAAGATTTGTGGAATCTACAGCATACATCCTGATCTGTATTATTATGGAGAGAAAAAGGTGAAGAATTTCAGCTCCGCTCGAAAATCTCAAGTATTCTCTATCTTTCCATGATTTCATCGATCATGACCCTATCAGCATAGCCCCAGTATGTGGAATTGAGAGTTTTTATCATCAATCATCTCAACTGTTTCGGAAAAGCTCCGTATATATATATATAGGTATATTCAATGCCTCCAGAAGCGAGACTATCGACACCATATTCTTTTCTTTGCATGACACAAATATTCCTTCTTCTTGCAACAATCTATTTAGCGTTCTTGGCTGATGCAGTCCCTCTTCAAAGTGGCGAAAGCGTCTCCAATACAGCCAAGCGCTTTGGAACTTTTCGAGTAAGCGAAGACCTTCAAAGGTCAGCAGAAATCAAACCCAACAAGAACTACTTCTTTGTCACGGAAGACTTTCTGGTTCCGCTCGAAGACTGGAAACAAAGTGTTACAGCTCGAAATATCAACTTTGCCTTGAGCAGAGTGCATACACAGTTGACACTATATTTCAAAAACGGTACATTTGCTGCACACTTATTCCAAGAGGACGCAGCAGAGTTCGATGAAGAAATAGGGGATATTGAGGATACTTTTCACCAGCTCGGCCGCTTTCGAAGGGAGCTTCAAGGAAAATTGAGATATGTTCAGCGCTTGTGCTCCGTCATGGGCGAGGCCAGCAAACACCTCATGAATGCGGCACCTGCTGGCGACATATTTTATAAAGTGATGGCGAGAATATATGACCTCCGATTGCTGGTATTGATGATGTTTGATCTGAGCGGATATCCTGATGTGAGTCTCCCGCATTATGTTCAGAATGTTGCCAACCTTGAACAACAGTTGAAGGAGTTTGGAGAGGAACACCACAGGCTTATTTCGGAGTCTCCGCCCCTGTTCATTGTCACTTTTTGGAACCAGTACAATAAAGCAGAGAGGGCGCTCAAAGTTTTGAGAGCAAAAGCAAGAGATTTGAAGAAATTGAGAGATGAAGAGTAACATTAGCAAGAAAGCCGATCTTGTTGTGAAGCTCTGGGTGGGCTTATTACTCACCGCACAATCTAGGCTCAAACGGCTGTATTGCTTTAAATACGTGTGTGTGTGTGTGTGTGTAAGTGTGAAAGCCCCGTGATGATAATGAAGAGAACTCGACTGAATTACTTAAATGCTTTGTACTGTTTTGATTGTGAAGGAATATCAGTACTCAATTTAAGTGTTTGATGGAGGTGCAAAGAACATTCCACAGCATTACAATGGTTTCGTCCAATTGGTGAGGGAGTCCATATATGCGAAGGATTCTCTCAAGTTATATAGAACCATAAGAATTGGATTTGGAAACAGTGATAAAAAGGAGAAGTTTGTTTGGGAACTGATTACGAAATATGCAACGGCACAGTTAATCAGGGAAGGATGTGATTTCAGTTAATGAGTATTGACCCGAGTCAATGTAAGAAGAAGAAAAAGTATTGTGAAAGAGTTTCACTAAAAATATTTGGTCCAACTTTCATTTTCAGCCCTATTTTCTTCTTCTTTTATTTTTGTTTAATCAAAAACACTCTCAACACTCAAGCCTTGGCAAGTTTATGACCCGCATCAGTCTTGCAGCCATTGGTCGTGATGACTTATGCGCACAAAGCAAATAGTTTCCATAGAATCAGGTTAAATAGTCACACATCAATATTTTCCTAACATACCAAATATAATAATACCAAAAGATCAAACAAAACTTTTTTCCAGAAAGCAAAAGCACGCCCCGACCAAATCTCTTCAACCGATCTCAAACCTTTTATCCTTGGTCGTTCCACACACGTTCAAAAGAACAAAACTCTGGTCGTGCGCGGCACATCCGATCAAGGCATGAGGAAAAGCTCATTTTGAAAAAATATATCAACCCCTCACTATAGTTAAACCAACGTTTTCTCATCAATGTTCAGAGCAGCCTGGCGCCAGACATCGGCTCTGTTGAGTCTTCGAGGTTGTGGTAATTCTCTCGCACAAGCGCCGGCTGTTTTCACAAGAAATTTCACCGTTTCTAGCTCAAAAGCTGCCAGTTTATTTGGGGAAGTCACACAAGCACCTTCTAAACTCGACCCAACAAAGGAGACGGCGGCTACAGATGATAAATCCATCCCTGAAAGTCCTGAGAATGATACAAAGTTGCAAAAGCACTATTTGGAGGAGGCAGAGAAGTCGCAGGTGACACGGGAAAAGTTCATAAGTCCGTTGAAGAGACAGCTTTTCGACATAAATGTGAAAAAACACGGGTTTTTCAAGAACGGCCATATTGTTAAGGTCAAGGAGACGGGGAAAAACTATAAGTTGTCGCTAACCGCTGACGAAATAGAAATTTTGGAGCCTTCCGTATACATTGAATCGCACAGAATCAAGTCATCCATGAAGAAAGCCACGTTAGTCAACAGATTTGTACGTGGCATGGACGTCAAAACCGCCATCAACCAGTTACACTTTAACCCGAAAAAAATGGCCACGGAATTGGAGAAATTCTTGAAACAGGGGTTGGAACAGTGCCGCAAGGCCGGATATAAAGAGGATGGTTTGTATATACAGGCGCTTTGGACAGGATCAGACGGAAAATGGGTCAAGAGACCAGACATTAAAGGCCGTGGGCGTACGGGTATCATTGAGCATCCTTACGTGCACTTGAAGGCAATTTTACGTACACAACAAACGAAAGATCGCATTGCATGGGAAAAGCAACAGGCCCAGATTGCTGCCAAGCCCCGGTCCTTCTTGAACAACGAGCCTTTGAATTTCCCCGTGCGTGGGTTGTACAAATGGTAGGTGATGAAAGAAGGTTAGGATTTGTAAATAGACAATGAAGAAGAGGAGAATGAATACATGTTGTTAATGGTCAGCATCACGGCAATGATCAATTCCAGGCTGTAGCATGTTCAGGTATTGATGGAGGTGGAAAATAAGAAATGAGAACGAAATAAAAATACAAAAAAGAAAAAAAGTTTATTATATCAACGAGGGCATACAGACTCTGAAGATAGGTGGAAAATGGGAAGTAAATAAAAAGGTTGCACTGGATCCATTCGCTTGAACCCGACACTCGCAAAAATCAATCACAAAGCTCAGTGGCCAGATCTATTTCATAGAAACTGTAGATTTCCAACCCTGGAGAGCCCTTTGATGCAACTGTGCTGCCCTGAGGTCTGTAAGATCGACCAATGTTAAGAAAGTCACTTTCATCGCTTGACAAATCCGAGTCATAATCGACAACTTGAGCTTCTTGTGACTCTTTGTCGCCCTCCTCATTGATTTCGACTATTGTAGCTTTTTTGGCCTTGCTGGGGTTGGTTTTCACCAACATCAAGGGCCTGCAAAACACTTCGGAAACCAACTTGGGCTGATAGAAGACCTCACTGCTAGCGGAGAGTGCACTTTCACAACCAGAGGCATTTTCCACAAAGTCCAAATCAAGAAACGAGATCAAATCGATATATTTGTGGCTGAAAGAGTCCATTTTAGCAATAGCCCGGGCTCTGGCACTATGAGAAAAGCAGGAATTGAAGACATCTGCTACACCAACCGAGTCAGCCTTATCCAGCACGGCACTAAGAGCTTTAGCAGATTCCGACGTGACATTATTGATGAAATAAACCGCCTCTTTTGCCATGTGGATCTTCTCGATTCCCAGAACCTGGGCCAAAATCGCCGATCCAGTGAGAGCAAGTCTTGGTTCTTCAAAAGTTCCTTCGAAGTTCCAACCAGAAGAAAAAAGAAGGGGTGCAACATCGGCATAAAGGAAGCCAGACCCAAGCTCAAGTTGCACTCCAAGGTCTGGCTCGTCTTCAAAGTCGAGCGTCTCTGAAGAGTCCACGGTATTTGCAGCTGCAACGGCTTCTTTTCTCTCCTGCCATTCCAACTCATGGATATGGTCGTAGATCACCTGGTTGAATTCAACATCATCTGGTTTTCTTGCGAAAGTTTGAAGAATTTCCAGCGTTTGAATCATACTGTGGATAGACGTAGGCTTTTGTGATACATCGCTGTCATCAACGTTGTTGTCACTGGCCTCTGAAGAATCTTGAGAGAAGGTGGGCTTTGTCGATTCCTTGAGTTCTGGAAGATTTTCAGAAATACTGTCGGCATTGGTTTCCAAAACACTTACTTTAGTTGTGGCACCTCCTGTTTTGTTCGATTTAGTCCCCTTCAAAAAGAACTTCTTGCTGAAAATTAATTTGGCGAGACTGTCCGGAGCCTTATCTTTGGCAAAAGGCTCACGGAATTTCGCCCAAGTATCGGCAAAAGTGTTCTTGAATCCGCGTGGTCTCAAATCATTTTCGCCTAATTTAAGTGCTGCTTCCAATCTCTGCTTCGCCGCTTCCTCATTGGCGTTTGGCACTGAAAGATTTCTTTGAAAGTTCACAAATTGTTTTCTCTCCGAGTTGAGAATCGGACCCTGAGAAATGGGAACGTTCACTGCTGGAGTGAAAATGTTATTCACCTTAGAAGAATGGGTCATTTCTATTGCTGATGAAGTAGAAAAAAGAAAAAAAAAAAAACCAAGAGTGGGAAAACAGTCTTTTTGGGCCACTTTTATGTATACTTGATGAGTAATGGAAGCATACTTGAAAGCAGAAACACTTATGCCCTAGAGACAAGAATCACTAATTTGAGAGCTTGGGGAAAATTTGGAGTGTTTTCTGCATTTGCAGCAGGTATTGAAAAGGAGCATAAATTTTTAGTTTCCGATTGGTGATGCGTTATTTCTTGGTATGTTAAAATTATGGTGGCACGCATACCTGATTTTTTGCCGAGAACAGCATGCTCTTTCCTTTCTTTCTTTCTTTCTTTTTTGTTTTGCCTCGATTCGGATGGGAGCAATTTGATTTTTCGAAGAGACATCCTTCGTGTCTTATATATCTTCTAAATTACCTCCCGATAGTTTGCGGTATGTGTGGTTCCGGAAAGATCAAGTGAAGTCGGTCCTGATATTGATGTGATAACTTTTTGCACCCAATATACCGCGAACATTTGGTGGAAATTCCGTTATTTAATAGAAAGTCCGGTCCCCAAAATGAATCTTGATGTTCGGATGGTAAAAGTGTGTTTCAATAAATTACTGTTTTTTTTCTTCTTTGATTCTACTTTAACTTTCCGGTTATTAGCTGTGCCTCGGGTTAACTTGGAAGCTGTGATGCCAGTGCGACCGGCTCGCAGAGAAAGGTTTCGGGTGGAGTTCCAGATTGCATTGGGGGTGTTGAGAGGAATACTGCACTGATGTAGTCACGTGTATGTCCTGAAATATTCATGAGGGAGACGATCACGAATACAGAGCAGAAGAGCCTCAATCAAGTCTCACACCTTAGACATGTCCCGAAAGGGATTAATCTTAGTTAGAGCTTGACAGGCAACTCAGACCACGCTAGTAGCGATACGTAGGGACCGTACCTCGCTCAGAGAAGTAACCCGAAGGGAAGTCTCTCTAAGGAGGGGGATGAGTTGTCAATTGTATCTTAGGACTCAGCCATAGGCGTTAAGAGTACTTCGGGGCTGTAGGAATAAACTAACACAGTTAAGTATTAGGTGTC
>JAJMHP010000099.1:0-44940 GCA_030583235.1 Metschnikowia lunata
TTGGTTGTTTTTTGGTTGTTTTTGGAGTGGTTTTTGGTTAATGGGGGTGGGGGGTTTGTTGTTGCTTCAACAAAGGTCGAGGGAGTTGGGGGGTGGGTTCGAAAAGTATTCGAAAGGTAAGAGGGTGTGGAAGCTTGTGGAAACCGTGAGTAATAGTTTTCGTAGCTTGCAGAGACTCTTGGGGATGGGGGAGGAAGAAGAAAGAAAGAAAAAAGAGCCAAAAGACTTGGGATTCCGGGGATTTGGGCACCGTTTATATAATGTTTTGAAAATCGTAGCATTCCACATAAATGATGGCTACTGACAAGGTTGTTCTGTTGATCACGGCTATGGGATAGGCCTGAAGAACGAGAATTGGGTGATCATATAAGAAAAAAAATGCACCTTCATGCCGCTAAAACATCAGTGTGTTCTGTTTGAGCTTAGGATCCGCCCATTTAGTGGGGTCCACCCATCGCAGTTGTCCCTATTCAGACATTTCCCGCATTCAAATGGTCTATTTTTGTCTTTTTCGGTCGGCCAAGTGGTTTTTCGAGTGTTTTGAAGACAAATCGTCCCGAATTATCATGACTGTTCTGCAGGTATTCGGTTTGCCATTACGAATAGTCTGCCCTAACGACGGTTGCGCATATTTTGCAGCCAGAACATTTACTGTATCAGGGTTCTGGGAGCGACCGAAATTCGCACACTCAGGTCATGGGAGCCCACCGAGACTTGAGTGAAGTGAGAACAAGACCCCTGATATACTGTAGCTGTTTCGGATGAACTTGGTCTATTTAAATGATAGTTTGAGAAAAAGATAAAGGAAGGGAGAGAGTGTCATTTGGAAAAAGAAAGAAATTACCTTCAATACTTAAATACTTACTAAAGTATATACTTTGGACAACGAAAAAGAGAGAGAAAAAAATGGCGAGTAACTGAACATTCGCATGCGCTCTGCTGCAAATGCCAGGCACATAACACAAAGTATTTAACAGAAGTTCAAGAGCCTTTCTACAGATTGGGTTGAAAGCGTGATTTTAGAAGGAAGAAACAATTAAAGTAATATAGGAACGGTGATCGTGGTTTAAAATAACATTGCTTATGATGTCAGTTCTAACTGATAAGATTACCGGTTGCTGGTTGGGAGATGGCTAATTAGTTAGCATGCCTTTGAATCGAGCCCTCACAGCCGCGCCGCGCACAGCATGAAAATGGGCCTAAGCCAAGGGCGGAAGTAGGGCAAAGTTCTGAATAAAGGATGGATATCAATAGACGAAAGGAAGAGAGTTCAGAAAAGTTCGTACAGCAATAAAATTGGCCTATGCTTCAATACGTCTTTCGACCTTTTTTTTCTTATTTTTGGGCGGCTGATCACTTTTGGGCGGCTTACCTTTTAGGTGGTTTATCACTTTTGATCTTGCATTGGTTCCAGGCCTCCCCCGCTTAAATCTACCGCGAGCCGAGGAGGTGGAGATTCTGGACGCGTTCTTTTACGGCACCTATCCCAACAAGCACTTTTGCAGCCACGACTGAAAACTTTAAACGTTGAGTAAACTTTAAACCAGTCATTTCAAGCTGCCATGATGACAAGACTCTTCCTTTTATGAAATTCCCGGGCTTTGCTATTTCTCCTCCACTTCGAAAATTACTCTTCTCCATCTGCCTGCACAGGAGCCCTGGACCTTTCGCGTTTTCTCCCCGGAATATGGGGAAATCACATGCCACTTTACTCAAGCACAAGTAGTTATCTATCTTTTGTTTTTCTTTCCAGGCTTTGAGAAACCGTAACAAAACATTTGAGAGAAGAACTGATAGTACAAGTATAAAATCATCCCAAGTTCTTATTTTTGTTCCTGGAACTACCCAAAAATTACGACCATTTCACATTGAGAAACAATTACAGACACTGCGTTGAGGTAAAAAGAACCAAGTTAAACTTGAAATTTACAATAGGAGCGTTCTAGCCGTCATTAAAACACAGTTTTATCTCTAATTACTCATGTCTTCTGATAGCGAGCTTGCACATGCCCTCGCCGGGGCGGGAGGTGGTGCTCTTTCCATGATAGTCACGTACCCACTCGTGACGTTATCCACTTTAGCGCAAACAACCACAAAAAAGAAGGAGCAAAACGAAGAAAACACCGACGTGTCCACATCAAAAGAAGTCAAAAGAATTCTCCGGAGTAAGGGCGTGCTGGGGCTTTATGCCGGGTTGGAGAGTGCTCTTTATGGTATCACCTTGCTGAACTTCATCTACTATTACTTCTACGAAGTCACCTCGAACGTCTTTTTGAGAGCCAACGTGGCTTCCAAGAACAGAAAGAGGGGGTTATCAACTTTGCAGCTGATTGCTACTGGGGCCATCGCTGGGGCCATAACCGTGATTGGAACCAACCCTTTTTGGGTAGCTAACACACGGATGATGACTAAATCTAAGGAAGACGGGGGAGCAAAATCTCACTCTGCAGTCAAGGCGATTTTGGACATCGTAGAGAAAGATGGCATAGCGACGCTCTTTGCTGGGGTTCTTCCGGCGTTGGTGTTGGTGATCAATCCAATCATCCAGTACACGATTTTTGAGCAGATCAAGAATGTGATTATTGCCGCCAATGGCGCGGGCGCATTCAGCGCTGGAAAAGCTTTTTTTATTGGTGCATTTGGTAAGTTGGTGGCCACTACTCTCACTTATCCGTACATCACTTTGAAGTCACGGATGCACGTGAAGAAAAAGAAGCTCGAATCTTCTACAGATGTGACAGACAAAACACCAGATATCAGACTCTCCATGTACCAGGAAATCAAGAAGATTGTTTCGGAGGAGGGTTTTGAGGGTTTATACCGTGGCTTGACCATTAAATTGTTCCAGTCGATCATGACCGCGGCGTTTTTATTTTATTTCAAGGAGGAGTTGTTTGCGGGTAGTCTCTCGCTCGTGGCGATTCTCCGAGGCAAGCGTTTGAAGAAAGTGTTGAGCTAAGGGGAAGGAAAATGAGCTGTATCATGCTGGTTTGTGTCATATAAGTAGTCTTATATCACAGGTAGGGGGCATGAGAAAATCAGAGTGAGATGTGTGAATATTTAGTTAATTCTCATAAAAAGATTTAACAAGGTTTTGGAAAAGAGGTGCTGGGGCGAAATAAATACATTATTTGTTGCTAGTATATGGTAAGCATTCGTCTTGAGAAGAAAGGGATGTACAAGTGGACACTCTAACGTGTGACTGTATTAGAAGATATCCGAGAATGGATACGTGCAACTAAGAGTAGCTAGGCCAAAGTTGTGAAGTGAGATATAATACAGTAGGTATTATTTTATGCGAATGGTGCAACCTCATGATTGTATAATACAATTATAGTTCGACTATCTAAAACATCATAACTTCTTGGACTGACTTACAGAAGGCGTTGAGCTGCAAGACTGCTCTAAGAAAATTTTTCAAATGAAAACTTGAAGCCTGAAGTCCATGTATTGGCTATTAAAAGTGCGTTAAAATTTCGTCAGCAGAACAAACAGTTGGCATCGCTCTGATATCATATATGTAATAATTGTCTTCTCATTGTTCTTTTTCGCGGTTTCGCCGAAATTGGCCGAGCCTCACGTGGGGTAGCATCCACGCCCATAGTTCTCAAAAATAGATAAGACGCTTCCGAGAAGTAAGATGTTTTTCTGAATCAGTACATCTTTTTGACAAATAATAAAACACAATGATAAACGTATTTAGACCGTTTTTTAAAAGCCCCGCTGAACCAATATCGGTGGAATCTTTGACGCGGGACGTCCACTTGAAACCGATCCATTCACACAATGATTACTGGCGAAAGAGGCCCTTTATCGATGCCTTGCTGTACGGATGCACCAGTGTAGAAGCAGATATCTGGAAGTTTCCAAAGAATTATAAAGTCACCGACACGACCACAGGCTCCACAGCTGAATTCACCACCAACGACATCTATGTGGGCCATAACCAGGTACATCTCAAGGCCGAAAATACACTTGATGCCTTGTATTTGAACCCGTTGCGTGAACTTCTTGAAAGTTCCAATAAGGAGTACACAGAAGCTGTATTTAAGCTGCTGCACAAAACGTTTGGCGTATTCTTTGACTCCCCCGAGCTGACGTTGAATCTATGGTTCGACTTGAAGACAAACGGTTCGGAGTTGTACGAAGCATTGAGACAGTCATTGCACGATTTTGCAAACAGCGATTATTTATCGTATTACGACAATAACAAAGAGCTATTTGTGGAAGGGCCTGTGGCAATAACCCTCACGGGAGATGTGCCTTGGAACTTGGTAGAAAGAGAAGATCAGATACACCGGCAAAGATACGTATTTCTTGATTGCCCCTTGCACAAGTTGGTGGAAGCAAGCGAAGACGACCAGCTCAAGTATACCAAATATTGCTTGTTTGCAAGTGCCTCTTTGCAGCAGTTATTAGGTGAAAATGAATACAAGTTAAGCTTGCGTCAAGACTTCACCCCCAATCAAACTGCCAAACTAAAAAAAGCTTTTGCAGCAGCACATGCTTTAGGTATCAAATCACGCGTATGGGGAGGAGTCGACTGGCCTATACATGTGAGAAACATGCACTGGAAAAGTCTTTGGCAACAGGGCTGCGATTTGATTAACACCGACGACTTGAAGTCAGCGGCAGAGCTCTTTTAGCGCACTAGATGATACATTTCACATGCCAAAGAAATCACCTCGAGCGTTTAGTAGTTCCTTTTAAGGTACTCGTAAGTGTAAAAGATGACGGCATTAGCAGGTATCGAGCGTAATAATGTGATAGATAACCCATTGTAAAGGTTGGCTATTCCACCTGGACGACTCATCAACAGCTGAAACACTTTGAAAAATGACAGCTCGGCCAGCAGCCGCCCGGAAATATGGGCAGTTTGAATGTTCGACTTAATGGTGTCTACCGGGTAAACCGATAAGTTGAACAAAAAGCCAGCAGTGGCCCCGCTCATGAGCGAGTTGATGCTCTTCTGGCTCGGCCACCACCGGTTGTACAACGCCAAAGCCTTTTCATAAGATGCAAACCAAACGGCAGTCCCGGCCATTTCTCTAACAAGCGTCGAAGAAAGTCCCAGCCAAAGACCGGTAACGCCATGTTTTTTTACGATTTGTGTCAGTATCGAAGAGTAAGACTCGTGGCGTGTCTTTGCCAGAAGATTGGCCACCTGGAGATTGCACTTTACCAATTCCACAGGCGTAAGCACAAAGGAAGCAGCAAAACCGGAAAACGCTCCACTACAACAAACGACTAGCATCAGAGACGACAGCCATGAAGTCAGCTGCCGCAAATACAGCTGAGCATACTCGTACGCAGAAAAAAGTACGGCACTTTCCAAACAAGCTCCCAAAAGTGGGGCTTTTATACCCTTGTAGAAAGCGAAAAAACCCTCGTTTCGAAGAAGGTGCGACATGACTCCGATTGTTGACTTTGTTCCATGGGCAGACTGGAGCCGCACTTTCACCGTGTCAAACGGGAATTCGATGAATTTCCCAAGGCATCCTGCTGCAGCACCACATGCTATTTCCTTGCCGGGGTTGACCATTGACCCCAGGAAGATGCAAATGTACTTAGTTGAGTTGATTATCTTTTGAATTAGCTTATCTTTCGCACCAGTGAAGGAGTTTTTCACGCAGGTCTGCAACCGTTTTGGCGCGTGCTGCGAAAAACCCGGAGCAGATATCACAGTAAATTACTTTGTTTCCAGTTCATGTTTGAAAGGATGTTTTTGTTGGGGTGGGAAAGTGGCTTAGATTGAAAGACAGGTTTCAGATCAGGGCGTCTGAAGTATTTTCTTTTTCTTTTTTTTTTCTTTTTTTTCTCTGCTTGGCAAAGTGAAGAATGGTTTTGAAGTTCATTCAATTGAATATGTTGTATGCAAATGTAGTCTCTCGTGCGACCTATCATTCTGGTATTTGTACGGCTGGTCTATTTTGTGTACCTATGACATCGAAGAAAATAAATCACCAAGTGATTTTTCAAAAAAAGAAAAAAGTAGAAAATGGGGATTTCATATTCCAGAGCTTGAAGTGGTCTCTATACTATATTGTGATCGTTGGTGGTCATACATGCTGAGGTAATTGGGACCATGTTCTCCCACAGTTTACCATGATTTTGTTTCAAGGCCTAGGCGATGAATTCTCAGTGGAAAGAAACAAAACAAACACATAAAAAGCTAAAAAAAGGGAACTTTAAGTGCTTTTTTTACTTAATGTTCTTTTTTTTTTCTTTCTCATTTCAGCGTGATTATTGTTGAATTCTGTTTACGCATTGCCTCGTTTTAAAATAACTCGGCATTGAGACATTGATGTATATCCCTCAGAAAACATGATCAGACAGTCTTTCTTAAATCTTTTCAAGAGCATTTCATGACTGAAAGCTGATCGAACATCGTATTTTGGAATTGAAGTCGCTGGAAATTTTCAATCACATGGAGGGAAAGCTTCTGTGACCCGGTCCTAAATAGAACACTCATTGATATCAGTTTTTGAAAAGACACGGTTTGAACTTGGAAAAAGACATGTGGCAATAATTTGATCAGCACGCTTTTGATAATAGTCGAATTCTGGAAAGGGCTGTACAGCTCCAAGAGTGTCTTTGTTGTGTTAAATCCTAAAACTGTCAACAGTTTGCTACTCATGACTCTTTATGATTTCAACGACACACGTTTCTGATGGAGAGGCATGACCATGTCTGCTAGAAATCTTTTCACCAACCCACCATCCTTTAACTTCCCTTACAAACTAAGTTTTTGACCCTTCTGGTGAAAGCCAGGCAAAAGCGAAGAATATTGGAGTGCTCATAAATTATCAAAGCTCAACAACCTAATCACACACAATTAGAGGTCAGTAAAAGCTCTTCAGTTTCGAACTAATTGTGGAGTAAACAAGCATCTAACTGTAATACAACTAAAGAAGAACAGGATAATATATTCGTTTGAAGTGGAGTGTAAGCCGAAGCTTAGTAAAGATCTAATTAAATCTAAATCGCCAAGCCAAGAGTTCTTGACTTTGTTTGGGCAATCACAGTGAGAGCATTAATACCCCCATTTTCCGAAATTGATTCGAAACGCCCTTATATAGAGCTATCACCTCCTCCTTATGAGAAAGGAAATGGTTTCTAGTGTATCCAACAGAATACACTGGGACCCTCAAAGAGAGCCGTAATCCAGAAATTTAACTCTAGAAGTTCAAACGAAGTTATTAGCCTTATTCCTGAAATTTGACTGACTACCTCCACGGGTGAATTCCTCATGTTCGGCTTTCCATCCAATACCTCATACAAGCTCAACATCTGCCATCATACAAAGGTGATCAGAAGGATACATTCCATACTTCGGAAGAACATCCCACATCTCTGATAAGCTAGGCATCTGGAGCAACGCCAAAAGCTTAACTCCGCTCGACTCCAAAAGCGAAGAGGGCAGGTCAATGTCTCTTCTGTCTTCACCATCCCAATCACAGACAACAAAGATATAGTCAAGAGTTGCTCTGAACCCAGGCCCCCATATAGAGAAGGCCGGTTCACCTCGGTGATCAGTATTGACATTTTTCGGATCAACAAGCAGGTATCCAGTAGAATAGAGTGAAACAGCTCGCAAACACACTTCGTTATGGGTACTGGCTATACTTGAAAGCCCCTGTATCAATATTCTTTGCAGGAAACCTGCCTGAACGGGCTTAGCGACAAGCGAAAGGTAGGCCGGGTCAGAGGCTGTGGAATTGAAGTCACCTGCAACAAAAACATAAGGTCTGTTTGAGTCAGCTATTGTTTCTTGCCTTATAGAGAAGCCCTCGATAAATTTCATGAGTGCAGCCGTTTGTTGGCACTTTCTTTTGCGCAATTCGGGCCTTGCTGGAAGATGGGTATTGACGACAATGATACCATCTTTCAGGGGCACAGAGCGACCCTCAAGAAACTCATCAGTAAATTCCAACCAAACCAACATTGCACAGTGGTTCAAACCGTACGACCCTTCAGTGTCATAGTTGATGTAGTTTGAGTATACCCTCACTTCCGACTTATACTTTGCAAAAAACGCCAGCTTATAGCAAATCGCCAAGGAGTTGTCAAAAGTATTACTCGGAAACAAAATGGTATACCCTAACTGCTTGATACGAAACTCGAATTCGAAGAAGTTGGATCGGCATACTTCTTGCAAACACACAATGTCTGGATTGTAAGTTCCTATTTCGTGAGCAAGAACCTTACGACGATAAGTGGCTCCAGTATGCCTCCAAACCTGATACCTCTTTTGCCCACAGTTGCCAAAGACATTGTACGTCATGATGGACAATTGCGGGTGATTGCTAGGCTCAACTCCGGGGATTTTCAACATTTCTCGGTGCTTGTAGTCTCCGCTAAAGTCTCCAATGATATCGCTAGGAATGCTTCGATCGTGGTTGTTCTCCGCTTTCACCGGCATGGGCATAATCATTGCTGAATACTTGCACTGGTTGATTATTCTTGTCAAAAGGCTTTCTGGTGCCTTTTTATACCACTTGATACCCCCTTGCAAGCCCACTACAAGTGGGAAGGTGTGGCATATGGCAAAGAGTATCATTTACGCCAGAAGCAGCACTATGTTGTCTCTTTCAAGAGCATTGCTCCCATCTTTTGGGAGGCTAGCAGAACACATCTTCAGTCCACTTCGCTTTCAAAGGTGAAACACGCATCTGTTTCATGTTAAATGGGCTCTGATGGTGTAATGGTATTGTCCTAGAGAGACCTGAGTCATTTACAGTCCCAAAGCGCTCAGGTACTGAAGGGGAAATTCCATGGAAAAACCAATTTCATAAGGCATGAGCCTCAAACAGGCTTATTGAATATCCCAAGAAGTTAGGTCACCTCCGTTTAATCTCTTTTTAAATAAACTTGTCTGCTTTTTGCCTAGTATTGGCTGCAAAGACTCTAATAAGCTCTGTTTGCGGGGAAGTGGAAAGGGTGGAATTGCAGAGGTGACAATAGACTGGTGTTTTCCTCTATTGTCTTCTCCTCGTGGGGTAGAATAACCAATAACCCCAAGCTGGTGGAAAGCAAATGAGTAATTCTAACCCAATATCTACACGCGTCGGTTTCTTAGCAATGATTATTATACTATATGTGACAAGAGACAACCCGAGGATGCTTATCTCAAAGGCATGAATCTGGCAGAAGCGTTACCGGCTCTGCCGTGTCTGACTGGGGTGTAGGTGATGGAGAACTCACCCAAGTAGTGGCCAACCATCTCTGGCTTGATCTCAACGGTGTTGAAAACCTTACCGTTGTACACACCAACCATAGAGCCGATCATCTCTGGAACGACAATCATGTTTCTCAAGTGGGTCTTGACAACAGCTGGTTTTTCGTTGGCTGGGGTGGCCAATTTAGCGGCTCTCAACTTGGCAATCAATCCCATTGGCTTGGCGCCCAAACCTCTGGAGAATCTTCTTCTGACTCTGGCTCCGCAAAGCTTGGTGAACTCCTCAGTGTCCAACTCGACCAACTTAGCAAGGTCAACACCCTTGAAGGAGAAGGTCTTGAAGGTTCTCTTCCTCTGGTTAGCTGCGTTTTGTTAGTATACGATTTTTGTGATTGGACGTGGGGTAGGGGTATGGTGAAATGAAGCTTTTAGGGGGAAAATTGGTGGCATGGATCGTGGGGAAGTGCTTGAAAGCACTCGTATAAGTGCATTGGGTTTTATCTTATGAGTCGGGAATAACTGGGTATAGATCGTAAAAAATTATCATCCACGATTGCTCGGTGTTTCTCTGAAGACCATAGAGCATAATGGTACCGCCATTTGCGACAATTCTCGCCAGTTTGTGGAAATTGATTGGACATATAATTCCTCTATAGTCTGTCTCAAGCACAATAAAGGGTAAGTGCTTCTCCAATCGTTTTCACATGCGCAACAAATCACCCAAACAGCGCTCTTTTTTACCGCATGGACAGCATTTTTCACTTCATTTCATCCATAAAGATATATCGTGACACATACTAGTCTCAGCCATGATTTATTGAATGTACGTGAGGTTTGGAAAAATTCTTGTTAGGAGGATCTTAGCCTTGAATGAAAATTTTGCTGGAGAGTGCAGGGCTTGCGCGGGCGTGCACAGTGGTGGGAGTGATGGAGAACGTCGCACGTGACTTGCTATTTGAGTGAGCACTAGCAAATCTCACAAAAGCACCTGCACATGGAACCGCGCGCCGCACTGGACCTGGCCAACCGCCAACATTGACGGAAGAGAGCACTTGGCCCTCAGAGTGCGAACGCACGTGACGTGGTGACTGCTTTTTTGATGTATTTTATTGAGCTCGCGTCTTATCCAGTGCTCTGTGGGTTCGCACTTCACCCGGCCTAGTTGAGCCTGTCTGGCTTGAGCCGTCTACAGTCACGTTGGCCCACCTTATGGGATCATCATATAGTACGGGCCTCGTCCTCACACAAGCAAAAATATAAAAAAAAAGACTCAAGTAATGGGATTGGCTCTCCTATATAGGCTTCTTCTTGGAGTATTTGGTTTTTAATTTCGGATAAGTGGTACAAAAGGCGGGGTAGTTATAGAATCTAATGGTAGTTGCTGAGTCTCACTCACCACCCAGTAAGCCACTACTGAATTGCTATGTTAATGATAACAGCTTGAATAATTCAAACAAAATAGTGACAGAAACCAATTTTCCACACAATTTTTCTTCTCTGTGAGTCTCACAGAACACTGTCCAGGTGTTTGAAACAACCAAAACTAGCGAACTCCTTATTTTTTTATACGGTTTATTTTCTTAGTGGTGTCCGTAACCGTCTGGCGATTCAGTCCGTCTGGTGCGAGTCTCGCTCATGAAACGGCGGCACATAGTCAAGACATAGTCAAGACATAGTCAAGCCGAGGCGGGTGATTCTAGTAATTTCCAGAATCCAAATCCAAAAGGGTCGTTCAGTATACTTAAGAATGAATCCCAATTCTGAAACCCTAGCAATCTCCCAAAACTCGAGATCCCACTGCCAATATTTCGTCTTGCCAGACTCACCAGGCACACGCGTTACACCCGTACACCACGACGTTGCTGATGGCAGGTCGCACCTCTCGCACCTCTCGCACGCCTTCTCTGAAAAATTTTCGATGCACTCCTACCCGCTCTCTCCCTTTTCTCTTTTCACCCATAAAGGATAGTCCGCTCTCTCCGCTTAAACTGATTATTCTAAAATGAAGTACTTGGCTGCTTACTTATTGTTGGTTCAAGGTGGTAACACCTCCCCTTCTGCCTCCGACATCTCCTCCTTGTTGAGCTCTGTTGGTATCGACTCTGAGGAGTCCAGAATCTCCTCTTTGTTGTCTGAGTTGGAGGGCAAGTCCATCCAGGACTTGGTTGCCGAGGGTAACACCAAATTGGCTTCTGTCCCATCTGGTGGTGCTGCTGCGTCTTCCGGCTCCGCTGCTGCTGCTGGCGGTGCTGCTGCTGAGGCTGCCGAAGAGAAGGAGGAGGAGTCCAAGGAGGAGTCTGACGACGACATGGGCTTCGGTTTGTTCGACTAAGCGCGTGCTGCCGGTTGCTCTTTTGGTGGTCGAGTGTGTCATGTACATTTAATACAAGCAGATTCTCTTTGATGAGGAGTAAAAGAGGCTTAGTGCCCATGTAGATAATGGAGGTGTAGTGATAACCAGAGCGAGAAGCGATAGCTTTGAGCTTTGATCCTGCTTCTGAGAAGGGTTTGACGACCAGCTGTATTCTTTCTATAAAGTGAGATGTATCCTAGATGTCTCCTAGATGTATGAAGCCGTCCTAACGCCAGTCATGGCATTATAAAAGAGGGAAAGATTCGTTCTAGATTCTTTTTATGTTTTTTCTCTTCTCTTTTCTTCTTTTCCTCGTTGAGAGTAAAGTTGTTCCAGTCATATATATATAATTGACCACTTTACCAATGTCTGATCATACTGAGATTCGTCAAGCTCTCGATGAGATTAATCTGGTCTCTTCCAGTGGATCTCATGTTGCTGATCTTTCCGCTGGCACAGTACTTTTCAATATTCCACTGCAATGCACAGAACTTGTCTTCCCTTCCCAGTAAAATAGACTCGGTTGAAGAGCATGGCTAGTTATACTAAATGACATGGAAAGACCATATCTCAATGTAAGATAATGGGAAAATCCATGGTCATGGTTGTTGTTGCAAAATTACCAGGGCTAGCAAGAACTGTTTTCACAAATGATTTTGTCTTGCAAGAAACCTCCTATTTACTCAAGCAGCACATGAAAAGGAAACCCCTATGAGACGCTCATCCAACTTTTTTTTTTCCTTCCGAATTTTTGTATCATCCTTCTCAAAGCCAGCATTTATACCCGTCCCCGAAGCCATACAATGACCTAACACCTACTGCGAAGCTAGGGCGAACTCTAGCTTTTGCACAAGCACATTAAACCTGCTCATTTGAGGGCCCAATGCGAGATTTTCGTCCTTTTCCGTTTCATCCTTTTCCATTTCGTCCTTTTCCGTTTCGTCCTTTTCAGCCACCTCTAGTTCGATTTCGTCGCCGCTATCAAACGCCAGTCTAGGCCCAGGATCTGACCCAGGTCCTGATTCAGATCCTGACCCACACCCACACCCAGATCCAAAAGCAGGGTTTGGAGACTTTAGCGCAAAATCCATTTTCTGGTTTAAACTCTTCAAATACGCCAACTTCTCCATCTCATACACCAAGTCCTCGTTCATCCGCGCAAGCTTGCTTCTGAGAGAATCGTATCGCTGCCGAAGCTCTGCACGCTGCTCTTTGTGTGCACCCATCTGTTGCTCCAACTTCTGCCTGGTAGCTTCCAAATACTGCTCTTTGATTGCCCTTTCCTCTTCACTTTGAACAGGTTCCTCATAGTCGCGCACAAGCCCATGGTGTTCAGAATCCGGAGTTTCCAAAGATGCCTCTTTTGCCTGCTCGACGACCTCCTCGTCCTCTTTCACCGCAAAAAGGTACCTGCCCTCGGGAAGAATCTCGGAGAGATTATTTAACAAATGGACCCTGTCCCCAAGACGGCCACTTTGTGCAAATTCATTCGCCATCACAGGACGCACTACACGGGACACTTTTTCTAGTGCCTCGTTGACTTTTGTCAAGTTTTCTTGTTCGGCTTTAGTCACCTGTTGCACGATTTGGTGCACCACTTGCTTGCTGAACTTGGTCCGGTTGTGTCTTTTGATAAGAAGATTACATTTGAAAAGAACACTCTGTACTTGCGCCTTCGGTAGATTTTCTTGTTGTAGTATTTTTTTGATGTTATCGTCAATGACGATGGGGGTGTTGAGAAACTTCACCTGTTCATCGACAAACTTCTTGATTTGTAGGTAGCTCATTAGAAAGCCCGGGCCAATCTTCACAGAACTGCGTATAGAGAATACCCGAAAAGGAATATTTGATTACTAAAGACGACGCTTACAGCGTGATTTACATTAGTCAACCCAAACTATACCTTTGTTTTGTTTTGGGGTACGCGTTCCAGATCCAGGATTCCTGTATTTGGGTCATTGCAATTGGAAAAAATCCAGAAGGTTTGGACTGCATTGATATCCAATACAAAAGTTCTGTGGTAATTTAGAGGGGCGTTTTGTCGAAAGGTATTTTTGATCAAAGAGTGGTTCTGTCAATTGTGTCCTTGTTTTTATGGATCTTATGGATCTTATAGCAGGTGATGCGCAGAGAATGGAGGCATGGAACTGCCGCAGGTGCTACTGTACTGTACTGTAAATGGGTGCAAAATAGACTCGAACTAAAAGAGCAGTCATCGTACTTTCTTCATATATTAGCGCAGTCAAATGGCCTAAAGTCTTGTACTGTTTCAATTTTGATAACTTTCTATTTCAGGTATGGATTTTATTAAGGTTCAGAAGATGATTCAGCGATGTGATCAAGGGTAACTCTTAATTTTTCGAAGCGAGTCAATGGCCTCAGCACATGCTTCAAGAACTAAAAAAACAAGTATCTTTCGTACTTGTGAATTATAGCACAGCTTAGATAATTAAAAGCTTTGAGGTTAAATCTTAACATTATCTGGTTTAGAGCCTTGGTTGTGTGGTTCTTAGTCACAGTGGGTGTCTTTGATAGACCAAAAAGTTTATGACTTGTGAACATGTCAATTGTCGAGTCAATTTAAGTAGCTCCGTTTTTGCAGGAGATTTCGAAAGGGTCTCATTCTCTTTATCATCGAAGTCCACGAAACCACAAAGAGAACCTTTTCCTAAAACAGCCATTGCTTTCAGGTTTGTAACCTTACTTTTGAGGCATAAACGGCCCCCAAATATGCACCAAGGTTCCAGACCCGTCCAAACCAAAAAGCCATTTAGTTGCACAAAGGCTTCATCCGCGATTCTCCAAAATTTTGGAGTACTTGAGAAGTCCCGAAAATCACAACCTGAGTATCTGTACCTATCACACCACTTCTACTCAGACACGGAAATTTCAGAGACTTTGAGCGAAAATAAAGACTTTGAACCCCTATTTGAGAGACTACAAGACGCGATAATACATTTGGTTTCTCCCCCCAAATTATTCAGCTTCTTATTTCATTCACCATGCGGTTCCCTAAAAAGCTTAGTTTTGGCGCAAAACCCAAAGCTTTGGTGGACGCATGCAAGACTTTAAAAGTCATTGAGATTCCAATCACGGAAGTCTCGGCTGATACCAAAACCTTTGTTATGACAAAGAAGGTTTTTCGTATTGACCCCCAAACCCACACTCATCTGATTGTGGATTATTCTCAGTCCAGTGGTTTTGCACCCAATGATCTCTCCCAAGTAACGGTTGCAACAACTACTGAGACGAGTGCCAAGCAGGAAAAAGCTGAGAAGGACTCGGGGAACTCTGCCAAAACTTTGGTTGTTTGTGGTGGCAATCAAATGTTGGATTCGGCAGAAATTCCCTCTAAGCTTTCTGCTGGTGCGAGACTCAAGGAGAAATTATGGAAGAGAAAAGGAAAGAAGACAAAGAAAGGAAAGAAGGCCAGGAAGGCCAGGAAGGAAAAGAAAGAAATGAAGGCAAAGGCTAAGAAGGAAAATATTGTGAAGTCTGGTGTGAATGATGTTAAGGTCATGTCAGATTTTGAAGCTGCGAAAGACACGAATGAGACTGAAGCTTTGACTGCTTTTGATGTGATTGAAGCGACTAAAGACACTCAGAATACCGAAGCCACCCAGAATATCGAAGCCACCCAGAATATCAAAGATACCCAGACCGTTGAAGCTATTGAAGCTTTTGAAAGCATTGACATTGCTGCAATTAAAGCCATTACAGCTATAGGAGCTATTGCAGCCAAAGCATTTGAGGCAATCGAACATGGCAACGACTTTCATGATACAGAAATTCTTGAATCATCAAAAGAAATCAACTACGAGCCTAACGAAAACTTTATCACATTTGGAGAACCCTCTATCTCTGGTGCAAACCCTGGTGCAAACCCTGGTTTGAATGAGGCCTTTGGAGGAGCCACTGTGTGTGAGAGCCCTGAAATGGGTGCAAAAAGCTGCGCGAAACCTGGGGCCAACTCGGGGACCAACGCCAACTCTGGTGCGCGCTCTGGGGCCATATCTGGGCCCATCTCAACCAAACCCACCGTTCCTCTGTCCAAGTTCTTGCGCTTTTTCTCTCGCTCCAGCGCCAAACGCGCGGAGGCTGCCGAAAAAAAGCAGACAAAAGCTCGTGCCGCCCGCAAAGCTCGCCGCCTGGCTGCTAAAAAACGCCAGTCCAGGGCCGCACAAAAGGCCGCCAGAGAAATCGCAAAAAACGCTGCCAAAATCCGCACCACTCGCTCCGGAAAGCCTCTCTTACCGGTTGCAAAAGAGTTGCAGGCACTCGACGAAATTAAAAATAACGTCAAGAACCCCACCGACCAAGGCTACGAGTTAGACCAAAACTTCACCCAGTTTTTGAGGTCGGCGTATTTGGAAAAGTGGTTGGACAACACTTTTAAGCCTGTGGTTTCCGAACTTCCATGTCTGGTGGAAAAACTCGCAAAAGGCCAGGTCAAATACTTCAAAACACCTAAAACTACCCCTGAACCGGTCCGGATTTGCGCTTTCTGCAAAAGAGATCCCTCCGGTGCTCTGGGACTTGGAAACTGTGAAACTTGCTACTATTTTTGGAAGGCTGAGCGGAAGCAGTTTCTTAAGTATGGTGATGCTGATAAGCTTAAGTCCGAGTTCAATCCTCGCGCCGCTTGCCCATACATGTCTTCAGATATCGAGGATCTGTTTGCTTCGACCAGCGACAGCGTGAAAAGATTTTCTCTCACGCCAGTCTACAGTTTCTGGCAGAGAATGGATCGTCGCTTTTTCAGAATGAAGATGAAGTATAAGTTATGGAAAATGACGCCAAAATTGAAAAAGGCTGTTCGCGCGGTTGCGAAAAAAGATAGTTACAACTCACCGGATGCTTTTCGCCAAAGAACTGGCATTTCTCGGTTTTTCAGAACTGAAAGGTACCAGCCCAAGCCTTATAAGCATCGGGCGTATAAAGTTTGGGCCAGTGTATTGAAGGAAAAAAGTGGGAATGCCAAAGACAGGATCTGCAGATCATGGGCAAACAGATCATGTGCCATCAGATCTCATAAACACTGGTCTTTTAAGCCCTGGGGATCCCGAAGCTGGATTTACAGACAAAAAAGCTACAATCCAAAGGCTTTTAAGTTGAAGCCCAATAGCCGCTGGAGCTTTAAGCCAAAGAACTTCTCTCTCAGGCCACGGACTTCTGCCGCTAAGCGCTACCAGAGATGGGAATACAGATCCAAAAGACGCTACCCTGAATTCTTCCCTCCGATGATAGCTTCTCCACACATCGACCCCAATGCCATTTGCCACCACCCTTGCGATGAGCTGCCCACAAATTTAGGACTTCAGGACTTAAGACCACGGAATATGAACCCTCGCAAAGAACAGTTGCAGCCTTGTCAAAAGCGCAATTCAACGCCTGAGTCTACTCTCATAATGGAACGAAAAATCAAAGCTGCAGTGGCTCACTTGCAAAGTCGTTCTAAAATTGAAGAAAAGGAATACAAGAGAACAAAAGCCTTCAAACCTGAGGAAGAGTTAAAAAAGGTGTCTGATGATGAGACCCAAGCCTCGCCCACTGTCAGCCCTTCCAAATCTTCTGTTTCTCGTCTTTCTTGTTGCGACTTCTCTTTTGGTGCTGATACAACCGGAAACCCCAACTTGGAATGGTCGCAAGCTGATATATTTGTTCCCGAAAAGACATCCTCATTTTTCACTGCCCAACAAAGGAATCCTGCTTCCAGTACTCCAGAGAATCCTGTTCCCACTACTCCAAAGAAACATGGCTTCAATACCGGTATTAATGTGTTCAAGTGCGAGGACAACAATAACAAGGAAGTGGCTCAAAGACAGTTATTCCAGACGAAAACAGCCCAAAAAGAACCTGTTAAGACTTCTTTCCCAAAGAAAATAAGCACCAAGTCCTCAAAACACGTGGCCATTCTCGCGTTGCAAGAAGCAGCAAATAAAGGAACAGAAAAAGAAAGCCAGAAGACTCTGCGGGTAGGCAAGTTGAAGATCAAGACCAAAGACAATGACTTCCGGTTCTTTGAGATCGAGAAAATTGATTCTAAGGCAAGTGACTTCAAAAGTGTTGAAGCTGGAAAGAATAGGAGGAGAGCTGATGAAGTGAAACCAAAGGAAGTTGAGGCAACAGTGCCCATGGTAAGTAGAATTAGGATATCTGGCAAAACGGTGGTAGATGAGGAAGCAGACAAATCTGCCGAAGCTGAAAAATCGGCTGAAACCGGGAAGAATGCTGCGGCTTCTGAAGCTAGGGATGGAAGCTTTATTGATGCTGGAAAGGGTAAAATTCTAGCCAAGGAAAAACATGCGAACAAAACAGTCGCTGGAACAATCGAAAACACTCAGACGAAAGATAACACTGACAAAATCGGGGCTTTCTCGGGAAAGGACCAAAAGAAGATGCCTCAGGCTAAAGAGAAGTTGCCTGCTACTTGTGACTCTGACTTGAAACAGGTTTCTGTAACCGCTTCTAACAAGAACACTTTCGACTGTGGATCGTCTTTGGCCAATGAACCAGAAGAGAGGTTTTCATGGAGTCTCAATACTGAGTCCATTGTGCCGCAATTGGAACCTGTTGAAGTTGCCGAAGTGAAGAAAGCTGGACCTGAATCTCGGAGTTTGGAACCTCTTGTCGCCTTGGACCTTGCCCCGAAATCTGAAAGCTCTGAATATCATCCAAATCTTAATAAGCTTTTGGAAGAAAGTTCAAAAGTGAAAGACACTGGATTACCAAACACACTGAAGCCAGAAACGGCAAGAGAAACTGAAGCTGAACAGTTACCACCCTCGCAGCCAGCCCCTGAATTGAATCAAAACTCGACCGGCAAGAATTCAGTCAAAGAGATCGTCGAAAGTCATCTTCTTGGTGGATTAGCAGGCGCACCTGAAATTGAGGAGTTTATCAACGAGCACTCGAGTCCAGCATGCCACGCTTTGGATTCGCCAGAACCCACAACAGTCTTCTTGGCCAATGTGATTGCCACGCTATTGGTTGAAAAAGACAACAAGACTGAAGCAACCACCAGTGAAGTTAAGGAACGTGCAGAGCAGTCAAAATTAAGCTCGTCTCTTTCGGTGACTACTAAGCAAGCTCTTGAAGTTGTAATGGACAAGCGCAGCTTGGAAATGACGGACAAAATTAAGGCTAAGACAGAAACACAAGTCAGCCCTGAAGCCAGAAACACTGAAAAGACATCGGTCCCTGAGTTGAAGAATTTCAAACTCCTGAAAAAGGAAAATGAAGCTAAAAAAAGCCTGGCCAAGCTAGACTCGCCAGTAGTAAGCAAGGGAGCTTGGCAAGGACTTATCGGGGCTTTTAGTTCAACCAAAGCAACGCCAGAATCCCTAAAGCCATTGAGACTTGTGAAGCCGCTGCCTGAAAGCCTGCCAAAGGCCAAAGAAAAACCTTCTGCACGGAACAGAAAAAAGACAGGAAAACTGGCAAAACAGTGAAGCCAAGGGTTGTTTCTTAATTTTCCAAGACGCAGATCCGGTAAAGTGGAACTCATGCTTGTGAGCTTATTTGACTCAAGACCCGACCGAGAAAAAACATTCCAGGCTCAAAATGCAAAAAGTCCTAAGCGGCTGCAAGAAGCAAAAATTTGGGAATCGGTCTTTGATAGAAGATCTTTTAAGCCACAGTGAAGAGCCAAGGTAGAGGCTACCTTTTTTGGAGGCCTACCTCAATCGTGTCGAACTAACAAGACAGATTAAAACCACTGAGCACGCCAAGGAGTTTGTTGCTACTGAAAAAATCCCCGCTGCTGGAGTTAAAAACGATTATCATAAACAAAAAGAGAAAAAAAAATTAAAAAAAAAAATTAAAAAAAAAATTACAAAATTACAAAACAAAAAAAAGTGGTTACATCAAAGAACCATGAAGTTGCATTTGACAGTGGGCTGCTTTTGGGAGAGGGCAGACTGCTGGAATTGGAACTTAAGACAAATAACTTGTCTAAGCCCCAATGGGCAATACTAGCTTATGATTAGCTTTGGTATGAATCAATAAAATAAAAAAATAAAAACTCAATAGTGTAGTCTGAGACAAATGATTGGGAAAGATCAGTATCTCACATTCCATTGAGTGGAATAAAGAAGATCGACTTTGATCGCTCAGAGATGACGGTCCAAACTAGTGGGATCAGACCAATCTTTACAACCTAACTCAGTTTGGTTTAAAAACTCAAAGCCGCAGAAAACAGGAATAAAGGCTGTGATGTAAGTAGACTTTGATCAAGACTAAGTAAGTGATTACCGTTTCAGAGCACGTACCCGTAATAGTAGTCGACTAGTCGATGTTTAGGATATACCACAAATTTGAGAGGACTGATCATAATGGTAGGGCTAGTCAGTTTTTATATAGCCTTGCTAATTCCTGAGGTCGCTCATCAAGAAATCTTAGGGTGTGAATAGTAAGATATCTTTAAAGTGATGTCTATTGAATTGGCCTTCTGCAGCGAGTCTATCATATATTAGTGACCTGCCTACGTCCGCGATTGAAATTATTTTGCGAGCTTGGAAAACTTTGTAGATTCAGAACGTTGCTTAAATGGCCTCCATATCTTTGTTATGAAGGGCAATCAGTATTTTGACTTGGGGAGGACATATGAAGTGGAATTAAATTTAACTTTTTCTCTTTTATAACCCATCTTTGTCCAAATCTACCCCCTTTCGAGAGAGACTGAGTGTTGAGTATGTACTGAGTATTGTCCTGCGTATGTGATAAGAAGATGGGGCAAAATAGCTCTCTTTTCTCTTTTCTTGGTTAGCTTGTTCTCGTTTCTCTTCTCTTGGTCTCTTCAGTCTCATTTATCATTTTCTTCTCTTTCGTCATTTTGTCATTTCGGTTTACCTGTCAGCTTTCCTATGAGCCATTCATCCGGCGCAGCTGATTCCTAGGGCGCAGAATTCGCAGCCGGGAACCAATACTTTATTTGTGAGTGCGGCACTACACTGGCAGAAAACTTAATCTTAAAATCGAAAAAAAAAAAAAAAAAAAGATAATAATTAAGTTTGTTGAGTTTCGTATAAGCAAGGCAAATCCGACCGTTTTCTTTTAGTTTTCTACGTCTTCAATAGCCGTTCTCTTTATTTCTTCCCTCCAGTTTCTCCCTTCTTTTTTCTCTGTCAACCATCTTGCTGACCTGTCTGGCCCCAACTTTCATCCTGAGGCTTGAGCAACCTAGGCGACGCCGCGATAAGAACGGCTCGCGAGATAAGTACTAAGCAGAATCTCACAACAGCACGCGAGAATGAGCGCATACATTCGCCAAGAAGCTACTGCTTCAACCTGCGCTTTTTCTATAAACATTAGCCACCAGCGTACAACACCTTCCGGAAAGTTTTGCAGCCTAAAAGATAAGTCAAAAGATTGATCAATTAAAAATTTATAAAGTGACAACTATACAATTGCTTCACTACAGGTACTGCTGCTTCCGCCCAACTGGCTGATGCCTCTTAATATGGACTTTGGGCTCCATATGGACACGGCTTTTAATGGTTCTAAGCCCATCTACGACCCCATAACTGGGCCCGGTGGGTATCGAGCAGGTGCTCGTATAGCCCGTGTACAAGTATTGATCGCCACGTTTCTCGGGGTGTCGGCGTTTTTGTTGTTTTGCATTCTCCGCAAGCGATATCCTCGCATTTACGTTGCCAACTTTCACCAGCGCAACTACGTCCATAGCTTCTCGAGACAAAACCTACCGCGGCTCCCACAAACTCTTTTTGGCTGGGTGCCTGTCGTGTACAACGTTTCAGAGGACCAGGTGTTGCAGCACGCCGGACTAGATGCGGTTGTTTTCCTTGGTTTCTTCAAAATGTGCATCCGGGCATTGGCAGTGTGCGTTCTCTTTGCCGTCACGGTGATCTCTCCTGTGCGGTACTCCTTCACTGGACGTGTCGATTTTCCCGATCCGGGCGAAGGTAGGGGTGATGGTAGTGGAGATGATATGGCTAACGCAATGGGCAAGAACGAAGGTTATGACAAAGCTAATGCTAACGTTTCGGCAGCGGCCCTAAAAACCGCTGTTTTGTTGCCACATTTCTTCAAGAAATATGCCTCCCAGGAAGACTACGAGCCCTTTTTATGGATGTACACGGTTTTCACGTATGTCTTCACTTTCGTACTTCTCTTTTTCCTCTACAGGCAAACCAACAAGATCATCGACATGCGCCAGCAGTACTTGGGAAAACAATGCTCCATCACGGACCGCACCATCAAAATCTCTGGAATTCCGCCCGTTCTTCGTGATGAAGAAGCCTTGAGGCGGCACATCAACTCGCTAGGCGTGGGTGAAGTCGAGTCTGTTTGCATAGTAAAGGAGTGGAACATGCTCAGTGCGCTTTTCAAAACCAGGGCCAAGATTGTCCGAAAGTTGGAGACTCAGTGGGTCCGGTACTTCCACCAGAACAACATCCGGACGCTCACGGACTTGTCAAAGGCTCGTCTACGTCCGGGTACACTTGACTCTATCAACATGCAAAACGGAGTGCATCTGCCCTGGTCACCATCTGACGGAGAAATCTCACCAGTAGAATCTGGCTTTGGAGGTTCGGCTGGCTCAGGTGCAACCTCGCTTATCGACCGTATCTCGGTGCATTTGGAGGATCACCAGACTAGCCCCCATGAGAGTCTCAGCAACTCTTTGATGTTAAACGAGTCCAGCCCGTTAAGACCCACGTTTCGGAAAGGGCTTTTCGGTCTATTTGGTCCCCGTGTGGACGCCATCAACTACTACAATGACCAGTTGGATGTGGTGGACAAAGAAATCAAGCGCAATCGCCGCCGGGAGTTCCCACCTAGCTCGACTGCGTTTATCACAATGAACTCAGTGTCACAGGCACAGATGCTAGCGCAGGCGGTATTGGACCCGAAAATCAACCATTTGATCACCAGTCTAGCGCCTTCGCCACATGATATTCTATGGGAGAACTTGTGCTTAACTCGCAAAGAGAGGAACACGAGGATTGTTTGCGTGATGCTTTTGATCGGGGTTATTTCCGTGTTGTTGGTGTTGCCCGTGCGATTTTTGTCGAATTTCCTCAACATCAAGTCGATCTCGAAAGTGGCACCCAAACTTGCCCGTTTTCTCAAGTCCCATAGTTGGGCAGAATACTTGATTACGGGCATTCTCCCGCCCTATGTTTTCACCATCTTCAACATCATCATGCCCTACATCTATATTTGGATCACAAGGAGACAGGGGTACACCTCGCGGGGAGATGAGGAACTTTCGTCGGTATCAAAGAACTTCTTCTACATCTTCGTCAACTTGTTCTTGGTGTTCACGCTCTTTGGAACTGCCATACTCACCGATACTGCTCAGTTAGCCTATCAATTAGCGGACTCGCTCCAGAAGTTAAGTTTGTTTTATGTTGATTTGATTATTCTACAAGGCATTGGTATATTCCCTTACAAGCTTCTCCTCTTGGGGAATCTCTTGAAGTACCCGATCAAAAACTTGTTCTGGACCAAGACTCCACGTAACTACCTCGGCTTGTACAAGCCTCCGGTGTTCAACTTTGGTCTCCAGCTTCCCCAGCCGATCTTAATCTTGATTGTCACTGTGACATACTCGGTTATTTCAACGAAAATCTTGACTGCCGGCCTTATCTATTTCCTTATTGGGTACTTTGTTTTCAAGTACCAGCTATTATACGCCTGCATCCACCCGCCCCATAATACCGGTAAAGTCTGGCCCTTGGTGGTCAGACGAGTCATGATGGGGTTGCTCATATTCCATACAATGATGTTCGGCACGCTTGCGTCAGAAAAGGCGATCTTGTGTGCTTCTTTTATTATCCCACTACCGATATTTACGATGTACATTTTGTGGCAATTCCACAAGAGCTACATCCCGCTTTCGAACTTCATCGCATTACGGGCGATCGAAAACAACGAATTGCCGTTCCATGGAGATGAAATGGAAGCGCTCATTGAGTCTACAGAGAACCACGCAACAAAAGACCGGACGTTGGACGAGCAAAGAGAGTTGAACCAGGTGTATGAGTATCCCAATTTGATTTGCGATATGGATGGGCCGCTTATTGCTGTGGATGACAACGAAGCGCTATATATGAGTTCTGACGGAACGACGACTCGGAAACAAATACCTATTTTCCATTGAGTTTTGTGTTGAGGAATGGAAGGACACCGAACACCATGGACCGGACCTCGGCGAAAAAGGCGTCGATTTCACCTTGAAAGTATTGAAGCCACGATGAATCGGTTGTGATTAAGGCAACGGCCACACTTGTCACCACCATCTTGCCAAGAACCAGAGCCGCCGTTGCTGTGGCAATAATAAGTATTGTCAGCTTATATGAACAGCCAGTGTTCATTTGTAAAGCCTCAATAGCATTGAATGCACTCAAGACATCCACCACCACTGAGGCAGTAGTAGTATTATCATATGGCCAAATAAGCATGAGAATGGGTAGGCACTTGACAGATAACGCCATCAATATAGTCAGAACTAGCACGCAAACGTAGTAGGCGCGTGTATCAGCAGGTTTCAAATTCACACTCGGAGTCTGGCCCCATCCTATCGTATTCATGAATAAGCTCACAATGAGATAATAAAATATGATCTTCTCAACCAACTGCTGGCAAACGAAAAAAGTATACTGGCACACAGGCAGACTTTCGAGCACCTTTGCCTTGAGCAGAGTGTGCACCGTACTTTTTTCTTCGTATGCCCATTTTAAATACACCTCAAAGAGAATCGACAACACAAAAAACCGAATAATCTTTCTGTATTTCGAAAGAAGTCCTGTTTGGACTCGGTCGCTAAATAATGAGTCCTCCACAATGTTGAACGCCACGTGGCGGTATGCTTGTGGCCTCAAAAGAAGAATGTCGAGAAAAAGAATCACATTGTCAAACTCAATGTATCTGTCAGCAAACTTCCCGCATTTAGGGCACACCGTCAATTGCACATACTTGCTCTTGTACTCCGAATAGAGACAATTAATGTCAGGGTTGGTGCATTCCACACAGATCATTCATGCATAAGTGGAGCGAAGAAAGATCGTTGACTAAAAAAGAATCAAAATGAAGGAGGGCTGGATCTTTTACCTTCACCTCGTCGCGGCCCGTGGTACCCAGATGGTGATGTGAGCATGCGCTTATGTGCAGTACAGGCCAAATTAGCTGAAAGCAGCAGCACGATAATCATTTCGAAACGTGTGAGTTGACCAACTTCATTAGGCAACCATCTTCATCTGTTTCAGCATATTTCTGGTGGCGGTGCCACATCAGGAATCTTCCCTATTTCGAAGGCGGGTGCCAAAAACGCGTTCTTGACCTCCTGGTCATGGTCTTCGAGCCTCGAGGGTTCTTCTGCTGGCTGTGGTGTGCGGTCTTCTAAGACACTTGGCGTAGCTTCCATACTTGAAACAGTGTTTAGAGTTCCAAACGCAGAATTAGCCGTATTCTTTTGGCCAAATGCGGTAGAAGTGTTGTTTTGGCCAAATGCGTTAGAAGTATTATTTTGGCCAAACGCAGTAGACCTACCATTCTGGCCAAATGCACTCGAAGTAGTAGAAGGTGCTGGGAAACTTGTACCAAAAGCAGGAGTCAGACCAGCACCACCTCCAAAGCCTGAGTTTGCGATATTCCCGCTTCCAAATGCACTACTTCCTGTGTTTGTAGTAGCCCCTCCAAAAGCCAGAGAACTTGATTGGCCAAAGGGATTGGCTGCAGTACTGCTAGTGTTTCCGGCGCTGGATGGACCAAATCCGGATGCTCCGAAGCCAGAACTTCCGGAGCTGCCAAAGCCACTACTTCCAAAACTGCCTGTGCCAAATCCTGAACCAGACGATGATCCACTGGCGCTTGAGCTTCCAAACCCTGTACTACCAAAAGCAGAGCTTCCAGCAGATTGCGGATTAGCGGATTGCGGATTAGCAGAGCCAAACGCAGCCGAGGTCTGGTTTGCTGTAGACGACGAGCCCTGCCCAAACGAAGACGTACTTGCTCCAAATGCACCGAGATTGTTTTTCGGGGCCAGTGTGGTTTGGCCAAAACCTGCGGATCCAAAAGCGCCGGACGAAGCCGCGGGTATCGTTGAAGAGCTGCCAAACGCGCTCGTTCGATTCGAACTGCCGAATCCAGTCTGACCAAACCCAGATGCCGCCGTTCCAGCATTTCCGAACGCGCTTCCCGTGCCGAAAGAGCTTTTGCCAAATGTACTACCCGTCGTCGATGACTGCCCAAACGGATTACTGGTGTTATTACTCTGAAGGGCAGAAGCTCCAAATGGACTCACTCCTGATGATGACCCAAAAGGATTTGAACTTCCAAAGGGGTTGTTCTTGCTTGGTGTCTGACCAAATCCACTGGCTTGACCAAATCCGCTGGCTAATCCGCTGGGGTGACCAAATCCTGTAGCCCCAAACGCACTAGCGCCACTAGGCGCATTTTGTAGATCTCTCACACTCTCTTCAAGAGACTTTTTGATGAAAGGCCGCATTTGTGACGCGTTATTGATGCCGGTTTGCTGATAACGGGCGGCTATTCTTGCATTTGCAGTCACCTCTGAAATGCAGTATTCCATGTCACGTTTCCTCAACTCTATGTCTCGGTTATACTGATCTAGAGCGTTGTTTGAAATCGCCTCCATATATTGAAGACGAAGTTCTTCTGGCGAAACATCTCTTCCGTCTATTAGATTGTTGACTGCATGCGGACCTAGGCCGTAGGATGTAAGTGCTGGGTTGATCTGGATTCTTCGGAGACCGGCTAGGTCTTTTTTGATGGTATTAGCAACCGTGTCGGGAGCCTTATTAATGAAATCTTGTTCTGTACCAGCGTTATGAGCATCGCACGAGTCTTCATCGGCCTTGACATGTAGAAATTTGCACAGGTTCCCAAACCTGCAGTTACCCTTTTGGAAGTATTTGCAGGGCTGTCTTTGCATTTTTTTAAGGCGTGGTGGCTCCAAAAGATCTATTAGAGTGATCCTTCTGTGAAAAGGCTTCGGATGCAATGCTGTATGGTGAGCCTGCTGATTGCTAATGATGAGATTCGCGGTGCTCGGGTTTTCTTTTCTCTTTAAGATTTATTATTTTCGACCACGGAAAACCGCGTTTTTTGAAGCATTGACCAGTGCAAGGCCCTACCCATCATATCAACACTCATAAACTGCTACTGTCCAAGCGGCGATTAGTGTCCAAAAACGTTTGCGTCATCACCTGGCTCTTCTGGTTGCTTTCAACAAATGCTTCCTTATAAAGTGGAAGAAGCTGGTTGATGACGTCTTGCTTAGATAGCTCGCCCAGGGAGATTTTCACAAGAAATCCCTCCAAGGCACGACGTAGAAACGGCTTAGATAACGAGATTCGGTCGACCAAAATAGCATCGAATGCCTCGATCAAACTGATTCCCAAAGACGTGGGGATGAAATACTCATTTCTGCCTGTTTTGCGTCGGTTGATGTAATTTCGAAGAATAATCTTGTCAATGTGGTCGGCTATCGTAGCGTCCGTGCCGATTCCATTGGCGTCCATGAGTGCAATTAATTCTGTTTCCGTCATGTAAGTGGGCGGAGAAGTCTTTCCCTCTTTAAGCCTTGCACTATGTATCTTGACGCGCTGTCCCTGGGTGAACTCTGGAAGCATGACTGAAGACTTCCAGTCCGTATATGTGTACACGTCCAAGAAGTTTCGTTCTGTAACTTGTAGTCCGCTTGCATTGAACTTTTCACTTTCCCATTGGAGCTCTGCTTTGGTCTGGAACCCCCGAGCATCATCAGAACAACATGCTAAGAATCGACGGACGATAAACTCGTACACTTTCTTTTGGTCCCCTTTAAGCGCAGAGGCCGCTACATACTTCACCGGATATATCGGTGGATGGGCCTTGTCGTCGTGCTTGCCTCCCCTAGGAGACCTGAAGGCGTTTTGGGAAACGAGTTTATCCGCATATGACCCCCAGGCTGAATCTTGCTTCTGCTTGGAAACGTATGATCTGAGATCCATATTGGCAGGAAAGCTATCCGTCTCCGTACGAGGATACGAGATATATCCGGAAGTGTATAACAGTTCTGCAGCGTCTAAAGCTTGTTTGGCCGACATCTTGAAATACCGAGAACAGCACTTTTGCAACTCCACGGTTGTCAAAGGAAAAGGTTTGAAGTGGGAAGTGGGTTTAGTCGATACCAGCGAGATTTTGGCTGAGTCGGGGAATCGTAGGAGTCGCGAGTAAATGATGGACACGAACGCCTTATCAAAGATATGCCCCCTTTCCCACGTGAATGGAACGTTTCTGTCATCATGTGCCACCGTCACATCGATGAACCAAAAAGGCTCAGGGGTGAAGTTCCTGACCCGGATATATCGATCCACGACAAAGCTCAACGTGGGGAATTGGCACGTGCCATATGAGACAACGCCATCGTCCACAAGCCGTTTGCTTCTATACGTGTCAGTGAGGAATCGCGTGAAAGATGTCCCTACCCTTAGATCAAACTCCATTCTTGTCTCCACTGCTTCCACCAAACGCATATCGAGCTGTTTTGGGTTTTCACATGCAGAGAGTATATGTGAGGGCTCGAGATGGGAAAACTGGGCTCGCCACGTATTAGCATGCGATAAACGTCGGTTCTTTTCCGACGCTATATGTAGAATCTCCCACCCAATATACTCCCCTTCACGGTCACAGTCTGTCCAGATCATGAGTCTATCTGCATTTCGGGCCTCCTTGGAAATGTTCTCGGATATCTTTTTACTGCGATTATCTTTGTCTGGTGTGACCCGCCTGATTATCGGTGCCTCGAATAACCTTCCAGGCGGACACTTTCCCCATCCATATTCCGGGCCAAAGTCAGTGCCCAATATGTGGCCAGACACTGCAGTCATTGTGACGTTACAATGGCCCACTCCGGGAAAGTTACACGAGAAATCATAATTTTTCACGTATTTCCATGTCAGATCGCGCTTCCTTGTACGTCCACCCGAAAGAATATGAGCAACTTCCTTCGCAATAGAGTTCTTCTCTGCGACGCAAAGAATCCTCATCTGAACTCAAAGATTAATGAGCAAGGACGCAAAAGAAAAGAAAAGAAAAGAAAGTTATCCCTGGGTCCTAAGTTTCGAAAGTGTGTATTTCGTTCAAGGCCATGCGCTGCCGATGCTCTGGAAGACGCGCGCGCACGCGTCTCAGTTATTCGTTATGGTGATGGTGATGGTGATGGTGTATTTCAGGACCACTGAGTTTAGATAGATTTCAGGAATATCTGCCAGAAGTGTACTCCAGCCAGGGTAGGAGGTAATAAGGAAAGACTGTTTTGGGTTTTTTGATTGTAACATATTGTGCGGCAGTGTTTTTCCATAGCTAGCTCCAGGCGAGCGAAGATCGCCTCCAATGGGTTACCTGAAAGCTCATTTACTTTTTGAAATTTGTCTTTGATGACGACTTCGACTCGGAAAATTCCTTAGTTTAAATAAGCATGACTTCTCACCTGAATCGTTTCAGATACAAGCGCAAACTCGTTCATTGTCGTACGTCATAGACATTTTGGAGTCGCAAAGCCACCATGGACAACAACGGAATATATTCAATATAATTGTTAATGAATCTTTGGGTGGTTTTATCATATTTTTCTCTTAGAAGTTGCAGACTCTCTATTCACCTGGCTGTTTGATTGCAAGGGCATTCAAAAATATTGGTGGTTGCAAATATTCGAAATGTGCCTTGGCGCGAACTACATGATCACTTCAAACAAGAGTTGAGGCTAAGAGTTGAGGGGTTGATACATGCCTTGATTTTCACAGCATTCATTTTGATAACTGACATATCATACAGTATCTTCAAAATTTCGAAATTTCAAAATTATACACTGTACTGCTCTATTCAATCCGACAAAAGCCTGTCAAAGATTTGGGTCACAATCACGGGGGAGCCGAAGAACATTGTCATGAGCTCGATCACCAAGATCACCATTATACTAGCAAACAGAACGAGGTTTCTGGCTGTCTCCAACCAAGTAGAGGGTTGAAAGTAAGCTGCTCTCATGTTTCAGATAAACGCAACTTGGGGTGACTCAAGTTACTTCAGAGAGCAAATGAAAGGCGTACAACATTTGGTAACCTATCTGAGCAAATTTCGCGGTGAACCACCTAGTGCATATGTGGGCAAGTACAGAGTCTTTTAAAACAACAGTTGGGTAACCTGAATGAGTGAGAATGTACGAAGATTTAACTGAGTTTCCGGTATACGAATCAAGAAAGGAGTCTCAGAAGGGGGCGATATCCCTTTCAAACACAGTATTGGTGCATTTGAGACTAAGAACTTGTTGTTTCCTTTGCTATTTTCTTTTTTTTTTTTTTTTTTAAGACAGACGAAAAAAAGAATTGTTTATCATTGAGTGAATCTACCAATATGATGGCATTATTTGGAGGTAAAAGTTCAAAGGATCTTTTTTGTGAAGGAACTTGATATGCCAATGGGAGGCTTGCCGCCTTTCGAATAATACCACCAACTCTATACTCGATAATTTCGACCTAACCCCAGCCGAGCCATTACTAATTGAAATGTTTCAAAACATAGTTACTATCTGCAATACATGCCAGAATGCATGACTTTCGACTGGCTAGAATTTTCGTTGAAGTTTTCGGGCCACACTAATGTTACATTGGCCATTTAGGCCAAATATTGCACAGTGAAATCAGACACTCGTTGAGGTGATCATTTTCTGCAAAGCTATCACCATCAGAGACGTTTCAAATTAACAAATTCCTTCCCTTTTGAGTATATTGAACTCAATCTCCTACAGTTGATTGCAGTCCATGCATCAAGCAAAAGAATCTTGAGATATTCAATTGGCAAAAACAATGCCTGAATCTCACAATCGCATTGTCGCCAACGAAACCGGTAATTTACTCAGACGTTCCGCGCATGATCATGCGATCTCAAATGGAGCTGATAAACGCTTTCCTTCCAAATCTGAAATATAAATAATTGTTTTCTCCCCAGTCCTGAACCTGTTTTTTATTATCTTCACAAAGACAAAGGTTTATCAATACTTCCAATATGGCTGCTCCAAAATCTTCCTCTAAGCAAAATTCTACCCCAAACAAGGACAACTGGTTCACTGCCCACTCCCCTACTGGGTGGTACCAATCTTGCGTCATTGCCTAACCATTGAATCATTTTAATGTTTTCCAGAATTTATTCATAGCTTGATTACTTACTCGCTTTTATTGCTTTTATATGTTTATGTATGAATCTACAAATTAGTGTTGACAAAAAAAGTCGTAGACCGGCCGGCTGCAAAGTGTGCGTGGCACGTGACTGGCGTCATTCACAAACTTTTGCCATGATATAGTTGTGACATTAATATAACTCTCTGAAACTATCCATAAATCAGTTTATTCTTGTTCACTTTCTTCGTCCCTCTTTCTTCTTTTTTTCCAATTGCTTCTCTCTCACTGATTGTTGGTTTAACTTTAAAATGACCCTCTCATCATTCACTGATAATGTGCTACATGCAATCAGAGACCCGGGCACCCCGATGATTTAGTGCGAATCTCCATTGAGCAGACTAAGTAGCGAAATTCGATTTTTGATCTTCGACCTTTACCATTATCTTCAGCTAGAACAAAGCAATTCAATCATCGTGCGAAAATTTGCATCAATTCTGTTGCTCCCGAGCTTTTGAGCCGCTTTCCTACTCATTGTCAGGCTGTTCCCCATCTGTGACGTGCCTTCATTGGGGATCTATTTATTGTCAGGTAAATCCACTCGGCCTTCTCAGGAATTGCACCAGACATCGCATCAGATAATAAACACTACACCAACTATAGTTTACACCACAATACCAAGAATAATCAATAATCAATAATCTACCCGTCAAACTTATCCTCATCTTCATCTAGTTGAAACTATTGAATCCCTTCGCATCGAAAATTGCCGTCGTTATGAAAAACTTCGAGGCCAAAACCGAGGCTCTTCTCTCGTGGATGCAAAACGAGACTTCAGCCGATCCCATCAACTTCTCCAAAACACACTCGCATGTATCGCCAAAACTCGAAGTGAGAAACGTCGCCGTTTCTGGTCGTGGGCTCTACGCGAAGTCCCCCATCATGATAAACGAACGTCTCGTTCGTATCCTGCCGTCTTATCTCTTGAACTTCTCCACAGCTTTGGCACACATCTCAAAGCACAACAAACACAACCAGCATCCAAACCTAGTGCCCGCAAACGTAATAGTACCTGCTGCAAAGTATGATGCCGTAGGCGAATTCTATTCCGGGTTGTCTCTTGATACATTACTAGCGATGTCGTCCTTCCAAATCATCTCCTTCTTCTTGATGCTAGAAAAAACACGAGGCACCGACTCCTTCTGGAAACCGTTTATCGACATGCTTCCAGAAATCGAGGAATTGCAATTGTGTCCGCTCGTGTGGAAAGTAATGGACTTGCCCTATGCCGATAAGTTATGGGCAATGCTTCCAAGGTCAGCACGAAAACACTCAGATTCAGTGCTAGCTCGGTTCGAAAAAGACGCTTCGGTGGTTTCTGCATTGCTCAAGGAAACAAAGTACTTTTCGAAACTGTCCTTTCTTTGGGCCTGGATGTGTATCAACTCGCGTTGTCTCTATATGGAGATTCCCCAGGCCAAAGAGAATGCTGACAACTTCACCATGGCGCCCTATGTTGATTTTCTTAACCACCTGAGCGAGGATCAGTGCGGCATCAAAATTGATGCGCTTGGCTTCCAAGTGTTCACGTCCACCACCTACCAGCCTGGGGAAGAGTTGTACTTTAGCTATGGGCCCCACTCCAACGAGTTCTTGATGTGTGAATACGGCTTCACACTTAGTGAGAATAAGTGGAACTACGTGGACATTTCCGAATACCTCTCGCTTCTTTTCAGCCCCAGCCACGTCCAGTTTCTTAAGCTGAAAGAGTATTATGGAGATTACACCATCAACAAGGACGGGGCATCCTTTCGAACGGAAATCGCCTTGGCCACGCTTCAGGAGCACAATCCGGCACTGTCCCGACGACTCTTGGATTTTATCGAGGGAAACACAGACGGATCCTCTTATGAAAGACAATCCAAACCGTTGCTCTGCCGCATCTTGACTAAGTTGATTTCCGATTGCGATTCAAAACTCAAAAACCACCACAAGCTTGCCGAGGATGTGGAGCCTCAAGTGAAAAGCATCCTCTCTTTGTATAGAGACGCCAAACAGATTTGTGAGTCTGCACTAAATGGACACGTGGGATAATCCAATAATATCATGAACGCACTAGCTTAAGAAGAGAAGGACCGGTGGAGAGCCAGATTTTCTTTGGTTTTCTCAATATTGAGCTTATTCCGAACCAAGTCCAGGAGCATTCGGTTTGCCGGAGTGGCGATATTTCTTCGGATGCCGATGCCAACAATATACCCATTAATGGAATCAATCTCAGTGTAGTTGAGCCTGCGCACATCTTCTCTCATGGAGGAACTGTTTTGCGCCGTTGAGCGGCAAACAGAAAGCACGGTCGAAAGGAGCCTATCACGAGAAAGAATCACCCCAGCCTCGGGGCCCATGGAATACACGTCAAACTCCTTCTTGAAGCATGCGATGCACTCCCCTATGATCTTGTTCATTGTCGGCACGATGTTCTTGGCATAGAGAAGATCGCCGTTGAGGCAGTCAAGCGCAGTGGTGAGAGGGTTGATGCATGCGTTCACCACCAATTTCTCCATTTGCTTTAGGATAAAGTGTGCATATGGAACATACTGGGCGTTTAGCTGGGTGCTTTTCAAGAGGTCCGTGACCAAATGCGGTGAGCCAGGTGGTATTTTAGTCTTGTTACCCAAGAAATTGTCGTCGTTTTGTGGAAGACGAGCGATCACAAGCGTTCCTGATCCAACATGATGGACGACATTGGGGGAGGTCTTGTAGGCTCCGTGAGTGGTTATTGCGTGAAACAAGTTCGGCACCTCCCACGAATTGGGCCAGAATTTTTCTTTCAACTGGGGCACAACTCCCATACCATTCTGTAGGAAGAGAATATTGGTATCTTTATTAATATAGGGTAGATATTGTTGCAACGCATCGGCAGTGCTAAATGTTTTGGTGGCCACTATCAAGTTGCCGATCTTTTCCTCTCCTGAAAGCTTGCTATGTAGCCCATGCACCGCTTCCACGGGACGGGTCGATGCAATAGAATTGGCCGACAGAGGCCTCATTAATGTGATGGCACCTCCATTTTTGGCGTAAACGTCTAGAGCTTTTTTGGATTTCATGAGTAGTGTCGGAGCCAGGTATTTGGACACGGCAAGCTCATGCGCCACAAGCGATCCCATAGCACCTTGGCCAATAAGAAATGTCGCCATGTGGGATTGCTTGACAAAGGGAATGAAAGGGCCCGGATAATCTTCATGCGAGCCTATGCGAGGCCCGGGGTCTTGCTCTGTGTGCAGGTCGGACATCGCTCCGAGCTCCCCGAACAATGTGACACCCGAGTAAATGCGATGGTTAAAGCCACTTTTGAATTGATTTACGATTTCCCGAGGCCTAGTTTTGGAACTGGATTTGAAACACAGGTAATAAAAAAGCAAAGTTTGAGATTGCAGGTCCCGCTTATACTTGATCACGTGACTCGTCTCATCAACCACAGATCGGGCTTGCCATAGATCGGGCTTGCCATAGATCGGGCTTGCCGTGCTCTCGATCTACTTTTAAACCCATATTCTACTATGCTTGTTATCGGACTCACGGGTGGCATTGCGACTGGGAAGTCAACAGTCTCAAAGGAATTGTCTTTACAAGGCATACCAATCATTGATGCCGATGTTATTTCTAGAGAAGTGGTTGAACCTGGCAAGTCGGCATACAAACTGGTGGTGGATGCTTTTGGACCGCAAGTACCAGATTTGCTCGAAGCCGACGGCACAATCAACCGTCCTGCGCTAGGAAGAGCCGTTTTCGGGAACAACGATAGGCTAAAGACGCTTAACGGAATCGTTCATGGTGCTGTGAAAAGAGAGATGTTGAAGCAATTGCTTTGGTCATATGTATCTGGGGCTGATATGGTCGTTTTGGACGTTCCTTTACTTTTCGAAGCAGGTCTTCACCGAATCTGTGGAGCCACCATTACAGTGTCCACGGACGAAGACACGCAGCTCAAGCGCCTTTTGGAAAGAAATCCAGACTTATCCGAAGAGGATGCGAAAAAGAGGATTCTGAGCCAGCTCTCTATGCTAGAAAGAAATCTAAAGGCAGATAGTGTTATTGACAACAATGGACTGCTCCAAGAACTCCATCATAATGTGCAACGCGTAGTAGGTCTGCTTCGCCCTTCTAGAGTGTGGACAATGTTGACATGGTTCCCACCCTTTGGTTTTTTGGTTGCTATTTTTACCGTTGTAACTCGCACAATGAAAGAGTCAAAGGGTCCGCGGGAGTCGAAAAATCTCAAGTCTGATTAAGCCCGCCAATATTGCGCTAAACTGTGAAGGGTGTCGATGACAACGGGCAAAAACGCGTTGACGCTGTCGATAATGAGATTCTGGAAATGGAGAATCGCCTCCTCCTCGGTCATTTCTAAAGCAAACTTATCCTCAACCTTCTCGACTGCTCTTGTTGGATCAATTTGGATATCTGGTATATTCGCATTCAACATCAACTGGAACAAGTTAAGAATCAAGTTACTGTTCCTTCGTAGTGTGGTGTAGGTTATGAAACAGTAGCTCTTGAAAATGTTGAAGTTCTCATGGTTCATACCACCCATTCCGTCAATCACCTGGATGGGGAGTTTCATCATTGGCGGGAACGGCTTGGGATCTCTACCCAAAATGTACCCAAAATCGGCATGCCAGAACTTCCCATTGGGTGAAAGAAGCAAGTTATCCAAGTGTCTATCACCTACACCCAAAACATATGTGATCACACAGTACCCGGCACAAGACTTTACATAGTTTTCCATGACTGTACTCGACACCCCTAGATCCGTCGATATCGCTTGTCGTGGGCTTTGATCTGCAAGCGCATTCTTTTTCACTCCCAAAATGCTACCTTCATCGATTTCTTCGCGTTCCTTGAGTCTGCTATGAAGCTGAAGATAGGTCAAGATCCCGTTTTTGGCAGTTGTTTCGTTGCTTGCTCGCGAACGGGCATCGCGACCCACACTTTCTGCTTCGGGGTAATTCTTCGAGAGCACAGAGTCTAAGGTTTCGTTTGGGATGAACTGGATTAGGCCAGCGATAGGGCTTGTAGCGAGAATCTTGTATGGAGTTAGCTTCAAGTTCAAGTTTTCGTTCTTCAAAAGCTGGTCCATCAAATTAATGATTTGGATCACCAACTGGTCCTGTCGAAGATCGTCTCCGATTTTGAACATGAGGGCGTACTTCCCGTAGCTTTTGCGTGCTCCAAAAATCGATGAGGAGCCTGAGTTGCTTGCTCCAAAGTTATTTATTGTCTTGAAGGTGATTTTCAAAGGAGCCATTGAACTTTTGAACACGGAGCTTTCTTGTGGGTAACAGCCACATATCATGACTGAGGGGTCCAACGGAAGAGGAAAAGGTTCGGAGAATTTGAGCATTCCGTTTGAGGCATCTGCCAAGTAGTCACGAAGAAACTGGACCTTCTTGCTGGTGGCCTCATTCTTCTTAAATGTTGTGCGTAGAAGCTCAACGATGCTGGTGAGTTTCTTGATAAATGATATCTGGCTCTTGAGATGCTTGTACTGCGGCAGCTTTGTTTTTGCTGAATGTTCTTTCAACTTTTCGATGTAAAGATTGAGAACAACGTTATAGATCAAGTCGGTCAGTTCACCCAGAGCCTGAAAAGAACTGGTCGCCTTTGGGTTTCCTCTGTTGAGCTGGTCCTCGTTTTCCACTTTAACATACCAGTAGAAGTAGTTGCCAAGCGCCTCACTTTGAACAGATTTCTCAATCAAGAACTGCGCTAGTGGAGCTTCTCTCAAAGCATTGCCACTGGTCATGAGAGGCTCATATTTAAGTGCCTGTACTAGCTGGAGCAAGTATAAAAGAAGCTCCTCAGGGCTAGCCAAGCGTAGACGGTCAACGGCAAAATTGCGGAGTCTTTTCGAGTACATGAAGATCTTCTCGATCTTTTTTTCTTCGATGGTGTTGATATCTTTGGCGTTGGCATGCGTCGTGGCAATCAAGCGCCGACGCAAAGACGCAGTAAGCGTATGAGGGTTGAAATTGTTGCTCAAAAGCTCCAATGCATCGCCAATATCAATTTTATCCACAGACCATAATGGCACAATCTCCTTGAATGCGTGGTCTAGCTCGTACTCGTTTTCCCAGTTGAAACACTTAAGAAATTTGGTGAAAAACTGGCGCGTGCTTTGCAGCGGTGCTGGAGTAGATCCCAGATCATCTGAAAGAGAAGAGTTTTTCGAGAAGTAATAGCGAAACTTCCATAAGAGCTTTTTGTCGTGGTCGTGAAGAATGGCGCTCGACGGGCGGTTGAGAATCCTCCAGAGCTCGTCTCTCATTTGTGGAGAGGGTTTTGCTTCCTTATCGAGCAAGGAATTATTGTTAATGTTTATCGCTAAGCTTTGGTATTTCTGCTCAATTGGATTCGCTTCGAGGGATGCGCCGGTAATGTTTATATTCCCGCCAGGTACTGCTGTTTGCTCGTCCCTGACACTGTTCAAGCTTTGGATGGTGATGTTATGGAAGTCTGGGTCATACACATGTGGAACTTTCGGCCCGCCGGAAGCAGGCACTTCGAAGGAGTTTATAATCACCGCCGAGTTCTGCGCCAATCCCTCGGCGGCTCCTTCATCGCCTAGGATAGTAAGTGGCTCCATTAATGGCGCACTATATGTGACATCCAGATATACTACCGGCAACAGGAAGTTGGGAAGCTCTAAAAATAGATGATGCGGTGCATCATCACCATCGAGCGTTGCCTTCAGTGCCTGCTCTCGTTGTATTTTCTCAACAAGAGGTAAGGCTAATGTATCCAACCACTGACATGAAGGAAATTCGCCGTTTTCGTACTGAAATAATTTGGTTTCCATGTCCGTGGTTGTGTTCAAGGCGCCGTAGTTAATTTCCCTTCGTTTCGTCGACACATCTGTGAACACGGGCACTTTAAAGCACCCTCTTCGAAGAGTGCTATTTGTATGATTGAAAAGCGAAAGCTGACCGCGGCCAAATTCTACAGGACGCGTGTGTATGATCTCCAATATCGTGAATTGCAAATACGAATCGAATCCAACCTGATTGTAATTTATAGGGAGCTTCACATAGCTGTCCCATACGCGCTTGTTACTATTGAATGCTTTGTATGGGGTCTGGAACTCCTCTGTCATAGGATTATGGTTCCCGTCAAATACCTGGACACGAACAAAGAGGTCGGAGTTGGCCGAAATGTCGGAAAGCTTTTGGAACACCTTAGCGCTTTTGAACTTCTCCGAATTTGCCACGAGCTTGGCTGGTGGGTATGTTTGTAGCAGCCGTAATTTAACCGTGATAGGAATGGTAAGATTCTTGGAGAGCCCCAAAGAAATCGCACTTGTCTGGCCGTTGGAGCCAGCCGAATGTGGGTGGTGGTTTTGAGGTAGCATAGGGAGAGATTTTTATGCACTTTAGTGCAATTGTTTGAATTCTTTTAGAATTTTTTGCAATTTTTCTGAGGCAGAGTACTCAATTTCAGTGTGGAGAACAGCTTCTTTAAGATACAGTACGCGGCGACGGACTGAGAAACATGTTAGGGCCTTAATCGAGCCTTTATCGAGCCTTTATCGAGCCTTTATCGAGGGCAGGTGGTGTTTCGCACCAGCGGTGGTCGATTGGTTCGCTTAACGCAATTCCATTGATATTGTAGAGTTTAGGAAATAATAAGAATGCAAAAAAAAGTGTGAAAAAAAGGAAATGAAAGAAGCATAAAACTTTGAAGGAAATCACTTTTAGCGCTATTATTTTCAAAGCTTTTCACTTCTTTTGTTGGCTGTCGTTACTCTGCTGACTACTCACGCACTCTATGAACTGTTAGTCTATTAACCGTTAGAGTAATATAGTACACGATCCGAATCCGGTCACATGGCACTTTAGTCCACAGCTGCTTACCTGAGCAGAAGAAATCACAGACTACAGAAACGTTTGCCTTACGCCTTTCTCTGCGGGCTTTCACATAAATCGTGTACGTTATGTCACTATTGACAGAGGAGATGCTTAGTGCAAAGTCTCAGCCAGACTTCACATTCTGGCCAAACCACATATACTTGTCCTCACTAGGCTCTTCGTCCAGTGAGTCGTCACTTGTGTTTGAGCCAGAGTTGAGATGATAAAAAATCGCCTTGTTCTCTTTCTTCTTATCCGATTTATGGTCTTGTGAGAGCATCGACGGAACAAACTTGATGGAACTTGATCTGCGAGGCCGTGTCTGTGGTTTTGGAGCCTGCGGGCTGTCATGCGTTGTATTTGTGTGGCTTTGGCTTTGGCTTTGATTGGCGAGGGCGTTCCCAAACTGTAGGGCAAACTTGTCTTCGGTGTTGGTTGCTGGCGGTGTATCCTGCTCTGAAATGACACCAAACTTGGGCGTGGCGGTTTGAGGCCGTTTTCTTTGGAGAGAGCGAACACGTGCTAGTCTTGAGATCACCTCGTTCATGTTGGGGGACAGTTCAAAGTCCAGAATGGCATCGCGAGGAGAGGCCAGGCCTCCAGAGACGTTTCCGGGGAGGATATTCATTGGCATTCTTGAAAGATCCAAGGAAGAAAGCGTCGATTCGTTCGGATGGAACTGACTCAAGCTTACATGTGAGTTCACTTTTGAGTTCAAATGCTGTACAGGAATGTCGGATGCCAGCGAGTACCTCAATTTCAAAGGCCTGTAGATCTCCTCGTTTGACATTAGTTTTGAAAGATCAACTGTGGAATTAATTCGGCTGGGCTCAGAGCTGGGAGAAATCTCGGGCGACATGGGCTGTTTGGGTGCTTTTGTGATGTCGAATGCCTTTTTGAACGCGTCGTCGTTCATCACCTTCAACTTGAAATCAGACTTCACTTGGAACAGCTTCGGTCTCTGTGGGTCCCAGTCTTTTGCTGCGGGACACAAGGGATTTCGATGCGAGGTAGCTTTTTCGGCATTGTTTGTGCTCAACAGCTGGATGCGGAAAGAGGGCCGAGGTCGACCGTCTTGTGACTTGAGCCCGGCAAACCCCATGGAGGGAAATTCTTTGGACTCGTCGAGTTCATCTTTTTTGATGAAGTTTGTCTTATAATAGACAATGTCCGTTTGCAAGTTCAAGGTGGAATCTAGCTCGGGATTGCGTTCCAATAGCCGCAAGCAGTCATGGGTTAGTTGCCACGAGCTCGGGGTTTTGACGGCAAAGTTGATGCTGATTTCAGGAATCTCCTCAAATATGGGCTGGCTGATGAAATGCGAGATAAAGTTAGAGATGACATACCCGTGGCTCACGACAATGATCATATCCTTCTCGTAAGTGGGCTTGTCGTAGGTGGCGAGAAGCTTCTGGAAATAGTCCTTGCACCGTTCCTGAAACTCTTTGAAAGATAAATCGGGCTCGTTCCAGGGCCCTAGCTTAGTCGTCGGGCGGAAATTCGACACAAGTCGCTTATTTTGCATCATTTGGATGTTGGGAGTATACATCTGGTATGCCTCAGTGGAGTCGTAGAAAGGCGGTTTGTTCTTCATCTTGTCGTGGATCCATTCCGAGAGAGCAAAATCACCCAAAAGCTGGAATTTCACGGTACATTCGGGATGCACCTCGTTGATCTTCTCCTGCAACGCCGTCGCGAGTAGATCAGCCGTCTCACAACACCGCAAATACGGCAGAAAATGAACAAAGATGTTTTTCTTAGCAACATTCTCCAAGTCTGCACGAGCGACAATGTCGTTCGCCACGCCAGATGCCAAACCAATGCAATCTCGCGTCACCAGCAGGTCGTATACTTTATACGGCAGGTGCAAAGGCTGGGAGCCGTTCTTAGCATGGTCAGCCCGGGGCCCGTGGCGCAAAAAAACAAGTTCTGTCATGACGTCATAGGACGGTTACCACCACTTTCTATACGTTTGGGTGGGCCTTGAACGAAGAAGGGTAGAAATGCAAAAAGATCGCGACCTAATTTCGGCAGCGAAAAAGAAATGCTTGGGAGCGGTGTGGAGTTCGCTACCTGCTTGTGAAATTAACGAGCAGGAATGCCACTGGGGTCATATGTGGCCACGCAGCCCGTCAAGACCATTTTTCCGTGGCACCGTACGTCATCTGGTCTGTGTGCAGAACAATTGGTCACGTGAGACTTTCCTTCGGGTCACGACAATCAAGAAAAATAACATCAGTAGAGAGTTAGTTACGTTGTATGATAAGTTCAAGATTAATGGCATGATTATGCAGCCCTTTCTTTATGAATCAGACCCTTTCTAGCTGAGTTTCATGGACTTATCGGTGAAACGGAGTGAGATTCAATTCAGGGCCGCTTCTGCATGCACCCCATGCGTGAAAACGGCCGCGACTTGTTTCACTCAGCACCACACGGTATGCTCTTAAACGTCCAGTCCGGGAAGTTCAACAAGTACAATACGGATGGTTCGGCCAAAAATAAACGTGCTTCAGGAGTGTCGAAAGTTTTTATTTGCCGAGTTTCGCCTCTTTCGGATCTCGTTTTCTTGCTCGGGCAACAAAGCTTGAGAGCAGTTCTGGTGTACTGGTGTTTCTGCCTTATCGCTCCCTGTGATGTGCATGTGAAACACCGTACCAGGTGAGCACATTACTTCCACCATGACATCCCGAATCTCCGTGGGCGATGTTGCATCTTTAGTTTCAGCAGCACAAGAGGGTACGTAGCACTTGGTGCTTGGTTTTCTTTCTTGTTTCTCTGTTTTTTATTGTTTTTTTTGTTTTTTGGTGCTTCCCCGGACTTCTCTACTAACGATCCCAGCTCGCGATCTCTCGTACAGCCCGTACTCTAAATTTCGGTATGTGGAAAATCAAGCACATCTGTGTCGTTTCCTTTTTTGTAACAAGTGCCACTAACTCAAAAGTGTTGGCTGTGCCATTCTCACGTCATCCAACGAGATAATCAGGGGCGCCAATGTTGAAAACGCCTCGTATGGCGCAGCCATTTGTGCAGAGCGTACGGCTATAACCAGAGCCGTGATGGAGGGCCACCGTAAATTCAAGGCCATTGCCATATCTAGTGACCAAGTCGACCCAATCAGCCCATGTGGGATCTGTCGACAAGTAATCCGAGAATTTGGTGTAGACACGCCAGTGTTTATGACCTCGGCCGACGGAAAGCATGTTGTGGAAAAGACCTTAGCTGAACTTTTACCCATGAGTTTTGGGCCAGAGAACTTGGGTGTGTGATTGAGGCTTTGGGAGGTGTTGTCTGCTAGGTTTTCGAGATGAGATACTCTTTCTCGAAAGTGATATCTGGCTGGAAATAATATTTGAACTGCGTGGGACTCAAAACTTGTGGATGGGGTGCATTATCAAGGTAACGTGGTTTTAAAATAGTGCTTTAAGAACTGTGATTGGCCACAATTAATGAATTGATTGGAAATTATTCTAAAATATTATGGTAGATGTACATTGGGAGACCGATTAAGCCAGATCTATACAGAATTTTAACCTTCCACAAAGTATTAAATGTCTTAATCATACCCCCGCGTAAAGCTTTTACTCCATCTTTTGTCGTTATGCATGTGATGAAAAGGAGTGTTCATGCCTCATCCCCCGCCCACCTTTTTTTCGGTTGTTTTTCGGTATACCATCTGAAAGAAGAGAGTTAATGCCATTCACCAACAATTTTACGGGGAAAGAGTTTTGCGAGTATTCTCACCCGTGGTCTTGTTTGCTTTATAAATTCTACTTTGTGAATTTGTCACCTTCGCGTTTGCTTTTTTAAATCGATTTTGCAGCCACTCTTGAAAAAAAAAAGTAAAAAAGAAGCAGCAAAAATCCAAATTCAGGTGAGCCCAATAATGACTTTGCCAGAAGTATCTCAAATAAATCAATTAGGTAACACACCCAGAAAGACTGGCTCTGTTCTATTTTGATGCTAGGTTACCAAGATATATCATGCCATGGGTCTAATGTCCCGAGCCTGCACTTCCGGTCTACCGAGAGGGAGTCTTGTTGAAAGTCACTCCAAGTGCAAGAGAATATGAATTCTCTTAAAGAAGAATGATCCATTAAAGTGATAACAGATGTTCAAAAGAGATAAACACCACTAAAAAGAAGAAAAAAAAAATTAAAGTCAAAATTCAAAATGTTGTACAAGGGCAAAGGGCTACTCAACTGATCCCTACTTGTCGATCTGCTTAGCACCGCCTCGGTGCGTCTCAACATTATTACACCAAGTCACGGTTAGTCATCCTAGTGAATGAAACGAGGAAAAGTATCAAGATCGTTTACTTCTAAAACTACTATCACATCTAATCAATCACATGCCTAATACACAGCTTTTCATTTTTTCTCTTTTCTTTTCACAAAGCGTGCTTTGAGCATCTCATTCGGGCACCGGCTAAGGAACTCGGCTGGAGTGTGGGCTGGGCAACAGCTCACAAGTGCATCACTGCGAAATGTGGAAAAAAAGAAAAAAAAAAAAAAAAAAAAAAAAAAAGACACCCTACTCAGACTCCATCTTTCACCCAGCTCAAAAGATATCCATAGTTCAAGAAAAACATCCACTCACCATGGCTACTTGTGCGTCTCCACAATGTGGCAAACAAACTGATTCGGTCTTGAAGTGCCCCATGTGTTTGAAAAATGGCATCTCGTCAGTGTTTTGCAACCAGAGTTGTTTTAGAAGCAGCTGGACCATGCATAAAGCAGTCCACCCAGCACAAGATCTGAAAACATACGATCCTTTCCCCAACTTTAACTATACGGGCAAGCTAAGGGCATCGTACCCATTGACCACGAAGCGTGAGGTGGCCAAACACATCAAGAAACCAGACTATGCGAAGGATGGCAAACCTATCAGTGAAATCAAAAACGACCGCACGGGTAAATTCACTATTTTGAATGAGGACGAGATCAAGAAGATCCGTGAGGTTGCTTTAGTTTCCCGGAAAATCTTAGATAAGGTGGCGTCGCATATTGCTCCTGGAATCACCACAGACGAACTCGATGCTATCTTGCACGAGGAGTGTATGGCTCACAATGCCTACCCTTCGCCACTCAACTACTACAACTTCCCAAAATCGTTGTGCACTTCGGTTAATGAGATTATCTGCCATGGAGTCCCCGATCAGACCAAGTTGGAGGACGGGGACATTATCAATTTGGACGTGACCATCTATTTGAATGGCTTCCACTCGGACTTGAACGAGACTTACTATGTGGGAGAAAAGGCAAAGGCTGACCCTGATATCGTGCGCTTGGTTGAAACCACGAGGGAGTGCTTGGACTTGGCCATTAAGATGGTGAAGCCCGGCCTAGTGTTCAGAAACCTTGGTAATGCAATTGAAGAGCATGCCGCCAAGAACAACTGTTCAGTGGTGCGCTCTTACTGTGGCCACGGCATCAATACGCTTTTTCACTGCCAACCTAACATTCCACATTACGCCAAAAATAAGGCCATTGGTATTGCCAAGCCGGGGATGGTTTTCACCATTGAGCCTATGATTTGTTTAGGCACCTATCAGGATGTGACATGGCCGGACAACTGGACTTCTGCTACGAAGGATGGTAAATATTCTGCCCAGTTTGAGCACATGTTACTAGTTACCGAAGACGGGTGTGAAGTGTTGACCGCTAGGCTTGAAGATTCTCCAGGCGGGGCCATTCCCAGAATATGATATTCTCAAGACAGTGGTGAATAAAACTAGCTTCGGGTTTGGTTGTAGAAGACTATTAGATCTGCTTGCATATCCCGCATTCATGATGATGTTATTAATGAAAGCAGCTATGTACATATTTGTTGGTCAATGCACTTAAATAATGAAGGGAGGGCGACTTATTTGCTTCGGAGTAATATTCGGACCAGGAAAATCGTGAAACATAATCTGTATATGTCATCTAAAGCCAAATATTAAAAAAAGGCAACTACTCTGATGAAACAAAAACACACATGGACGAGTCCGGATTTGAACCGGAGACCTTTCCCATGCTAAGGGAACGCGCTACCAACTGCGCCACACGCCCGGAATGACAATGTCATGAATGAAGCCGATCCTCGGATCGAAGACCAGAGCACGGAGTCACGTGAGATGACGACAGACTTAGATGCAGACCCGCGCAGCATTAGCAATACTTAAATGAACGACGTTTCCCGAATCATGCGGAAGAGACCAGCGGTTTTATAGTTAGTAAATATAGCCTTAACGTTTCTTACTATCTGTCTAACCGCTTCCTGAGATTCCCTAGACGAACTATTACACTTGGTAGCGCCGCCTAACAATGAGTGGCGATGGAGATGCTGCAGCGCTCACGACCTTACGTGTCGGCCAGTTAGCACAAC
>JAJMHP010000100.1:0-43884 GCA_030583235.1 Metschnikowia lunata
GGTGGTGAGGAGGACGGTGTCAACAACGAGCATGTTGACAAGGAGTCCTTGTACACCACACCAGAGACGGTGTTTGCCGTGCACAAGGCCTTGGCTCCAATCTCACCAAACTTCTCCATTGCTGCTGCTTTCGGTAACGTCCACGGTGTTTACAAGCCAGGTAACGTTGTTTTGAAGCCATCCATCTTGGGTGAGCACCAGAAGTACGCCAAGGAGCAGATTGGTACCGACAACAAGTTCCCATTGTACTTGGTGTTCCACGGAGGCTCTGGCTCTTCGCAGGAGGAGTTTGACACCGCCATTAAGAACGGTGTGGTCAAGGTCAACTTGGACACTGACTGTCAATACGCCTACCTCACCGGTATCCGTGACTACGTGTTGAACAAGAAGGACTATTTGATGACGCCCGTCGGAAACCCAGATGGCGAGGACAAGCCAAACAAGAAGTACTTTGACCCAAGAGTGTGGGTTAGAGAGGGTGAGAAGACCATGTCTGCCAGAATCGCCGAGGCTTTGAACATCTTCCACACCAAGAACCAATTATAAGTCTGTCATTAACTCATATATAGCCTGATCAGTAATATACAAAGAAATTTGATATGCATAAATAGTCTCTGAGTGTTCGAATCCAGGCTGGTGGACTTTTAGAAATCATTGACCTTTTTGGATGACTACTGGCGTGAATGGACATAGCACTATGTTCGAACTTTTCGACCCCTTCAGATTCCACTGCCCTTCAGATTTCACTGCTTGCGCTAATGGATTGTTGTGGTTATTGGCTAAGACTCTTATCGATATTAGCTAAGACTGTTGGAACTGGAACGAGAAGCGCTAATGTGACTCGAACTAGTCTCAGATTCGTCATACGCTTGGTTCATCACATAGATCAGGACTATCTGCCCAAGCCAAAATTTTTGTATTCATTTCTAATTTTTATTTTTGTTTTTCTAACTCCTGCAACAACGCTCGGATCTTCTTGTATTCTGGCATCTCGTTAGGTAGAAGCTTGTACTGAAGGTCTTGTGCAAGCATCGTGTTGGCCTTCACATATTTAGCGACGCATCTGTCAGTACAAGAAGCTTCACCTGTATTGAGATCGCCCTCGCCATATTCGTGAGCTATGCACTTACCTTGACACATTCTAAGTATGTGGTTAAATGTCGAAGACATCACACTAAACTGAACCTCGGCCAATTTCACCTTTTCCGGGTTCACCTCGACATTGGAGTACTGAGCTGTGTTACCAAGAAAGAACGACATTCAGAATGAAGTTGTTGTGATGGGTGATGCTAATGTTTTTGTGATTAAATCACAGTCGTCAGATCAGTCCTAGAGCTTGTAAAGGGATTTCCGAATTCTTTGGCAGGTTTTGTTCTCGAACAAGTGTTTCACTGCAGAAGTGCCTGAAGCGTACTTGACTTTTTTTTCCAATGTGCCATATCGCGCGGTTCGAGTCTCCGGGACCGGTTGAAACGGAGGTGCCCAGCACCAATACTGGTAAGACGAAGGTCCGTTTTGTTTTAGTTTATATTATTTCAAAAAGATGAATGCTTCTTTACTTTCGATTGAAGGCGCTTTTTTTTTTTTTAGATTGAGTTAATTTTAATATCCGAGGCCCTTTTCGGGTGCCTAACTTTGGCTTGTTAGACACGGGCCCTCGATTCACAGCTGCCCGCGATAATTAAATGCAACGCGATGGCGATGACTGCCTGCCAATCACGTTTTACCCTTTTTATAAATAAAAGACAATATTTTCCTTTGAAAGCGACACAGTTCTCTTGCTGATAGGCTATCTAAACGCATAAGCCATCCAAACATGCATGTTCTTCTCACTAACGATGATGGGCCGTTGGACGATAAAAGCTGCCCGTACATGAAGTACTTTGTCGATGAGATTATTCGTTCGACGGATTGGAAAGTCTCAATCGTAGTTCCCAATCAGCAACGCTCATGGATAGGCAAAGCACACTTCGCGGGGAAGTCTCTCACCACCACTTACATTTACACCAAGGACAGCACCCGTGAGCCTAACGACAAAATAAATTCATACACGGGACCGTTTGAAAAGCGTCAGGTTGATCTCATCAATCAGGGATACCAGGAATGGCACTTGATTGACAGCACGCCCGCTGCGTGTGCCGATATTGGGTTGCACCACTTGCCATGCGCCGAGCCAGTGGACTTGGTAATTAGTGGACCGAATTTTGGCAAGAATTCCGGGGACTTATACATTTTGGCTAGTGGAACAGTGGGTGCAGCCATGGAAGCCGTCACTCACGGAACCAAATCGATCGCGCTTCTGTACGAATTTCGTAGCTTGAAGAGTGATTTCAAGGTTTTAAAGGAAGCGAGCAAGATATCAGTTCAGCTAGTCGAGTACTTATACGAGAAGTTGATCTCACTGAAACTGATAGATTTGTTTTCAGTCAACATCCCCTTGATTCCTTCACTCGAGCTCGGCAAGTCGAAGATCAAATACGCTCCTACCTTGAGCAATAAGTGGGCGTCTATATATGAGCACGAAGGAGACGGAAAGTATTCATGGGCGCCCAAGTTTAAGAAAGTCTGGGACGATTCCGTCAACGACCCAACTCACTCTGATAGTAGAGTGCTACACGATGACGGAATAAGCGTGACGCCTTTACAAGCGACTTTTAAAGCAGTTGATCCACTAGACGGGGAGATTATCTTGAAGAATCAAAGGCTCAATGCGACGCATTCAAATACGAGTAAGAATGCCATTGTTTTGTTGACTGTCCCTGAGGACGCCTACGTCTTTCAGCCTGTTTCCCAAGCATACAAAAAGTTGGGCTTAGAGGTGACAACGGATACCTCGGTTTTGAAAGACATTCCCCACAACCAAGAGTTAAAGGTATTCCACTATGGCGAATACGAAGACCTTGATCTTGATTTAATTCAAAATTATCCTTCCCAGTATTTCATACCATCTTACATCTACAGGAAGGCATTGATACGAAAACACTACTTGGCAAACACCATACATCAATTTGTGGCCAAGAACCCACACTCGGTGCTCAAAAACACCGTACCACCGACTTACCAACTTGAGGTAGACTATGCTGAGTTTTTGGATGACTCCTTGGATGACGCATATGAACTCAGAGAAGAAATTGAGCAAGGAGATAAGACCTGGATTCTCAAACCAAGCATGAGTGACAAGGGACAAGGAATACGCATATTCGCTAGTCTTGAACAACTTCAAGCCATTTTCGACTCTTTCGAAGAGGGCCGCGATTCCGATGAAGAAGAAGAAGAATTTCAAGATGAACAGAATAATGGAGTTATCATATCCCAGCTTCGTCACTTCATTGTACAGGAATATCAGGATAAACCGTTGTTGTTACCAGAATACCAGTCTCGGAAATTCCACCTCAGGACTTACGTGGTGAGTGCATGCGACTTGCAAGTATACGTCTACGAGAAGGTGCTTGCGTTATTTGCCGAAAAAACCTATACATCGCCAAATCAGAGCACGAACGAAGATGGTACGGAAGAAGATAAGATTCTTGATCTTGCCGGCCATTTGACCAACACTTGTTTACAGGAGGGGAGTGATCCTCTTGTGGTGAGCTTTTGGGATTTAATGGGTCTCCGAAAAAAGAGTAAGGACGCAATATTTAACCAAGTGAAAGAAATTACGGGGCAACTTTTCACCGCAGCCTCGACAGTGGACAAGATCAATTTCCAGCCCATGGCAAATGCTGTTGAGATTTTTGGAGTTGACTTTTTGGTAAACGAGGACCTTTCGGTTAAGTTATTGGAGGTGAACTCCTATCCAGACTTCAAGCAAACCGGAGGGGAACTCAAAGCACTAATCGATCAGCTTTTTGAATCTGTTGCCATTCTGATTGTTGTTCCAGGCTTTTTCAAAACCAGTAACGAGGGCCACACTAGCACTCTTCTCCATCAAGTCTTGTAAACCAAGGACGATAGCCTTCTAGTTTTGAAGAGGAAACTCGGTGAATACTAACTACAAATTGAGTCAAAGGAAAAGGTTTATAGATCGTTTCATCACTCCTTTGTAGAATAAAAAGACCATGAAAAATACTAATGGAATGCAGTCACGTGAGACGGTAGGCAAATATTCGTGCGCACACCAACACCGAGACACCGTCGGACACCTAGTGTGAGAAAAAAGGACGGAAAAAAGTTTCATCCAGCCTCATTATTGAGTATTATCCAAGTTTATTGAACTGTTGTATTTCCTTTCGTGTTGAGAAACCGGATTTGAATTGAATCTATCGAATCTTGCTTTTTCAACTTTGACTTCGAGTTCAGGTGATCAGGGCCAAATCTAAAGTATCGCCGATTTTTTGAGCCATAGTATCGATCGCGATCCTCCAACTTTTCACTACTTTCGAGATACAAACTTGGAGACATAAATCTGAGGATATCACAACAGATTGCTAAGTTTTACTCCCTACATATTACGAATCACTAATGTCACAACGAAAAACCTTCAAGAATAATAAGAAGGGCGCAGGGGCCGCGCCTGGAGCCACGTCGTCTCCAATAAAAGACCCACAATTGCAGATGTTGTCAGAGATGTTCCCTGACTGGGAATCGGAAGACTTGTCGTCGTTGTTGTCAGAGCATCGAAACGATGTCGAAATCGTGATCGATTTGATTGTGAATAACAAGGTTTCCAAGTGGGAACCAATTAAGAAGGAATCCAGAGGTAAGAGAAGAGACGATTCCTCTAAATCTGACGAGCAAACCAACTCCGGCACATCGAACACGGCATCTCGCACGCATTCAACATCTCTGGGAGATCAAAGAGCTAAACATTCGAGAGAGAGACAGCCAAAGCCAGAAAAGAGACGCGAGAAAAAACCACAGAATAGTTCCAAGAAGGATACCGGAGCACGAGCCGCATCTTCAGCTTCAGCTCAGCCAGCTGCAGCCTCTTCTAACACATCTGCTCAGTCTGCTTCAAATGCACAGACTGCAAACTCTGCCCCCTCGAATTCATGGGCTTCTGCATTGGGCAAAGATACTGCTAAACCAAAAGCCAAGCAAACTTTAAAGGCCAATGAAGAATCGACTAATACTGCTGAGGATATTTCTGCTTCTACATCTGAACCTGAAGGAACGTCTGAGCAGCGTCAAGCAAAGGATTCAGCCGAAGCTGCCCCAGTTCAAAAGTCGTCGCAATCTGCGAGTGTGAAGCCTTCAACTTCATGGGCTTCTGCCATCAAACCCAAGGCCAAGCCTGTGCCTAAGAAGGCTCCGGAACCAGAGGTGACACAAGCTCCTGCTTTGGAAGCACATGCTATTAAGGAATCTGACTCAAACACGCAAAATGACGTGTCGGTTTCTAACGAGGAGACTGTTGAAGAATCTAAGGCTGACGAGGCTCCACAACAGTCGGAGGCTTCATCGGTTCCAGTCATGGAGTCTGAAGTTGTGTTGCCCCAACAAGTCAACAACGTTGGTGTCTCGTTCGGCTCTTTGACCATGGAAGACAAACAAGCAGAAAATGTCAGAGCTGGTGGGCAATCCAACAAAGTTGGCGAGGATATCTCCTTTGACACAAGCCAGCAAAACCCCGAATCTGCTCACACAGGTGAACTTGCTCATCAACAGAAGGGCACACAAAACGAGCAAGTGAAGGCACAGGAGCAACAACCTCAACAGCAAACGCAACAAGAGGTGCAACAGAACCCCGAGCAACAAGCCTACCAACAGCAATACGAACAGCAGAGAAAGGCCGCATCAAGCCAAGGCTACGATTACTACAACCAGTTCCAGCAATCACAGCAGCAATTTCCTCAACAAGCCGGTGCCGGAAACATGCCAGCTCAGTTTGGTTACCCATCGTTTGACTACTCCGCATACGGTCAAGTCAACCAAAGTGCTTTGGGCTCGATGGGCTCCCCTGGCTACTATCAAGTGAACACCGCCAACAGCAACCTCAAGGCTGGTAACCCTGGTGCCAACGCGGCCGGTGCTGCTGACATTTCTCAGTCACCTTTAGTCGCCAATGCAGGCCAAGGGTTGCAAAACCCACAACAAAGCCAGCAAGTCCCTGGCGCCGCTCCATTTGCCTATCCCAACTACTACAACTACTTCTATAACACGCCATTTTATGGAAATGGTGCGGGAATGGGTGCTACCACTTCGGCTTACGGCATGCAACAAGGTCTGCAACAGCCACAGCATCAGCAAGGATCCGAGGCTGGTGCTGAAAGTGAGAGCACTAGTGGCCACAGTTCCGCACAAAGCGCACAAGCTGCCAACCCATTCTATGCCGCTCAGTATTACGGGAACCCCAACCAATTTGGTAACAGAGCTGCATACCCTTACAATGGTTACCCAAGCAGCCAGCCATTCCCACAAGGCGCTCAAGCAGGGGAGCAGACTGAGACCCAACCAAACGGTCAACAGCAAGGAGCTCAACAACAGTCTAATCCAGCTCCTTCCGGCGCTCCTCAATATCATCAGCAAATGCCGCAGTACGGTGCCTATCAACAGTATCCTCAATACGGTACTTACCAAGACAACAGTCAGTATCGCGGTTGGTATTAGAGGTATCAACGTGTGAGACGACTTGGGATGATTTTTCGTTTTGTATGTGAGTGGTCTCTATAGCAGGTTGTAAATATCAGGTTTTCCAAAAGTTAGGCAGATTTAGGTGACCACTAGTAGCAAACCCAGCAAACCCGACTTTGCTGATTCGCAAGATGTGTGCCACACAAGACTGAGTACCCAACTCTTAGGTGAAACTGAGATTTGAGTTGATTCTTTGAGAGATGCTACAAGGTACTTTTCGTTTACATTCTTGCATCTTGAGTTAAATCAGGTTCTCAATATGCTAATATGTGAGATCCTGCTCAGGTGTGTTGGCAGCTGCCAGGATAGATATCATCAAAGCGGGGCCGACGCGCGCGTGCTCTTAAAGGCCTCATTAGGGTTAGTTCATACCAATCGAAAATTCTTCCAGTTTCTGTAAAAAAAGGGATGAAACTTTTGAGATTATCAAATGCATTTGCACAATCTCGCAAAAGACCGGAGCTCGTCTTTTTGCTCGACGTTCCATATTCTCGTATCACTCAATTATATGATTGATGATTGAGAGGGGTGTAGCCTAACAGTGGAAATTGGCAGCGTTGGTGCACAGTAAACAATGGCAGAGGCCTTAACATACAATTTGGACCGCCTCGCGCGTGTTTTTCCAGAGAAGCGCACTGCGAAAGCAGCAAAAATCAACGGTATGAATTTTACTCACGTTCCGCGCATTATTCATCACTATCTTCGCGCCCCAGCCATTCCCACTATATAGGGCGGCTTCACCTCCCACGCAAACAAAATTGCTACCAAATTTTTCCTCATAGTAAACTACACTATAAGCTAGTATGTTCACAATTCGAAAAACAATAGTCCGCGCCGCGCGCATGAAATCTACTTGACGTTGATTGAAGCAATAGGTATTTGCCTGTCGACAACTCGAGCGGCAATTTATATTTGCTGTCGTTGTAAAGCTTGTTGCGTTTGTGCCTCGAGTTTGCTTGTCGTCGGCTCCGATTAAATTTCGGGACTGGGCCAAAAGCTTTGCCCACACTTAAATCCTGTAAATACCTCAAGCTTCGTCTTCGCTGCGAGTTGAAAGAAAGCAAGCATTCGCTTTCTAGAACTTTGAATTGCCCTTGCATAGTGTCTGGAGCTATGACATACTGGTGGGCGTTTGACGTTGGCGAAGGAGAATTAGATCTAGGATTTTCGTTTTAGGGAATTGAATAGAACAACGTTTGCAAGTGCACGCGCAAGTTGCTGCGAAACCGCTCAAACAAGAAACCCTGGTGGATATATGATTTTTAGTTCACTCACTAACTAGTCCAGAAATGTCTACTGAAAAAAAGAAGGTTTCCAGAAAAAAGAAGGACCCAGATGCCCCAAAGAGATCTTTGTCCGCGTACATGTTCTTCGCTAACGAGAACAGAGACATTGTGAGAGCTGAGAACCCTGGCATCACTTTCGGTCAAGTCGGTAAAATGTTGGGTGAAAGATGGAAGGCTTTGAACGCCAATGAAAAGGTTCCATACGAGAACAAGGCTGCTACTGACAAGAAGAGATACGAGAAAGAGAAGGCTGAATACGCCAAGAGACAGTAAACATGCCTTGCACTTTTAGTCGCTAATGTATAGTATTGTTTTGTTCCTTCATTCTTCTAGTGCCTAGCGGCGTGCCGCTTTTACTGGCGCCTAGTGCGTTCTTTCACTAGTGTATATCTTTTAGTTGAAGTTTAGAAAGTTTTTAGTTTTTGGCCGAATGCAACTGTAGGGCCTCGCCCTCAAATTAGTCGGCATATAATCCGTGGGGCTCCTCCGCCACCGGTCACCAAGCCGCAGTTTCCACCACTCTTAGCAAAATTATTGGTCATCTTTCTTTCTCAAACGACTTAAAACCATAATAATGTCTCTTCCTCCTCCTTCTTATAATGATGATCCAAAATCTTTTGCTTATCCTACTGTGCACAAAAGGTGGCCAACGATTTTAGAAGGTGCAATTGATGACATTGCTCTGTATACCGAAGAGGTTCCTGTTGCTAGCAAATGTGGAGAAATTGTCACTTCGAAGTTGAAAAGCTTACTCAACGAATTTCGCAATGATGAAATTGTGAAGCCATTTGAGGAGCTGGATATTAAGATCAAGCCCGAACTTGCAAAATACAACAATGAGTTGGAAAACTACAATCGCAAAAAAAAGGTCACGTGGCTCACTGGCCCGTGGTTGTACTTGGAGTGCTACTTATATCAATTGCTTGATCTCTGGTTTCAGCAAACTATTCATCTCAAAAAGTTTGATGTGTTTGAAAAATCCAAGAACAAGGCTTTCCAACAATCATCTTCTGGAGTTTTAGAACTTTGTAAGCGATACGAGAACCTCTCAAAGGAATTGAGTAGCGGATCTGTGGACGAAGATGCTCTAAAACTATTATTTTACGAGTTTTTGGACATCTCGTTGTGGGGTAATGCAACCGATTTGTCGCTTCTTGCTGGTAATGTGACACTTGAAGACATTAAAAGTGTTCAAGGAGCCGAGGTGCGGAAAAAGAACGAAGAAAAAATCATTGTAAATGATTCTGCGAAGGCCTGGTTGCAAGTCAAGAGCGACTCCAGAAAAAGGGTTGACATCGTTTTGGACAACTCTGGATTTGAACTCTTTGCCGACTTATGCTTGTCTTTGTTTTTGCTTGACTCTGGACTCAGTGGATCTGTTGTTATGCACTGTAAAGAAATTCCATGGTTTGTCAGTGACACCATGCCCAAAGATTTTGACAACTTGGTTTCGCAATTGAAAGATGCTGAATTTTTTGCTGAGATTCATGGCTCACATGAAGACAAAAAGGCTATAGAATTTTTCATCTCTAAGCTCGAATCGTTGATTTCGAAAGGAAAAATTTCTATCCAGCACCATCCATTTTGGACATCCTACGAAAACTTCTGGTACATCCCGCAACAAGAATCATTGTTTGAAGAGTTGAAGAAAACTGGTCTCATTATTTTCAAGGGCGACTTAAATTACCGTAAGCTCACAGGAGACTTACAGTGGGAAAAGACAACACCATTTCGTACTGCCATCCAGGATTTGAAGGGTTCAGGTCTCCCAATATTGGCGTTACGTACTTGCAAAGCCGACGTGGCAGTAGGTTTGCCTGATGGATTGAATGAGAAATTGATCGAGGCCTACAAGTCAATGGGAAATGACATTGGCGAGTTTTGGACAGCATCAGGAAAGTGGGCTGTTATTAGTTTCAGCTCTGGCTCCTCTTGAGCGAGATTTGCCAACACAGGGAAACTCACACAATAAGGATTGACAGATTGAGAGCTCTTTCTTGATTTTGTGGGTGTGGTGCATGGCCGTTCTTAGATTTTCATTTGACCAGCCTGCATGCGAGTATCTGGACACTTCGCATGTAATGCCTTGATTTTTGCCAAGGTTTTTATGTCTGAACTATGTATTAAGTGAGATTTTCTAGTGAAACAAGTCTGGATTTCCAGCACTTAGAGTGGGAAAGCCGGGCTTTACATAGTCGGAGAGTGGGTCAGCTGGTAGTATAGCGCAATTCCAGGATGTAGTTCCATTGCCCGTTCATTACTATCACAGGTTCTTATTGTTAGACAGTAAGTTGCAACTTGCCTAAACGGGAGGTTTTGCAATTTTAGGGTTTTATGGTTAGAGATTATTGCACATTGACGATGTGTAGCCGAATTTCGGGGCTTAGAAAAGTGGGGATCTCAATGTTCAGAATACGAGTTTTCCCACCAAAACCTTGGTTTTACCCCCCGTACATGTCCCGAAACTTAGTTTTCCGAGCCGTTTAATGTTTTTTTTTTTTTTTTTTTCGCGCTGTCGCCAAGGAGTCATGCGGGGAAAATGCGGGGGTTTTGAAAAACGAAACGCCGGAACGGCTGCCAAGTGTGGAAGAGCTCGCGGATACCTCTTTAGGAGATACTTCCGCCCTAACGATTTCGAAAAAGTATAAATACCATGGAAAATAACATGTATGTGACTAAATTTGAAAGTGTAAGCACTAAAACTAGAAGACAAATAACTGCCGCTTTAAGTATTTGATAATGGCGGACTTTGACGTGGAAGCAGTGCTTTCTGAGTTGACTCTTGATGAAAAAACCAGTCTCATTTCAGGCATCGATTTTTGGCACACTCATGATGTCAAGAGATTGGGTATTCCTTCTGTCCGTGTAACTGACGGCCCTAATGGAGTCAGGGGGACTAAATTTTGTAACAGTACACCGGCTGCATGCTTCCCTTGTGGAACAGGAATGGCCTCTACATTTAACAAGGATTTGTTACGTGACGCGGGTGCTCTTATGGCGAAGGAAGCCAAGGCAAAGTCAGCAAGCTGCATTCTTGGCCCAACAACGAACATCCAAAGAGGACCTTTGGGTGGGAGAGGATTTGAATCTTTTTCGGAAGACCCCTATCTTGCTGGAATGGCCTCTGTTGCATTGGTTAACGGTATGCAAGAGAACGATGTTGCTTCAACTATCAAGCATTTTGTGTGCAATGATTTAGAGGATCAGCGGTCGAGCTCAGACTCTATTGTGACTGAAAGAGCCTTGAGAGAGATTTACTTAGAACCATTTCGCTTAGCTGTGAAATATGCCGACCCTGCTTCGTTCATGACTGCCTATAACAGGGTAAATGGAGAACACGTCTCTCAAAGCAAGAAATTCTTGTTAGATATCTTGAGAACAGAGTGGGGATGGGACGGCTTAGTAATGTCAGATTGGTTCGGGGTATACACATGTAAAGAGGCGATTCAGAATGGTTTAGATTTGGAGATGCCAGGTCCTTCGTTTTTGAGATCAAAGGCAAGCATCACTCTTATGGTGGCTTCGAAAGAGCTCAATATTCAAGACTTGGATGACCGTGTAAGAAGCGTCTTGAAATTTGTCAAATGGTGTGCACGGTCTAAAGTTGCGGAATATGGCCCCGAAAATCAGAACAACAACCCGGAAACGAGTGCCATGTTGAGAAAAATATCTAAGGAGTCCATTGTTCTTTTGAAAAATGAAGACAAATTGTTGCCTTTGAAGAAAGACGAGACCATCGCTGTTATTGGTCCACTCGCTAAATCATCTGCCTACTGCGGTGGTGGATCTGCTTCCTTGCTCACTTACTACACCACTACTCCGTTCGACGCTATCACCAAGAAATTGGGGAAGGAGCCCCAATACAGTGTAGGGTGCCAAGCCCATAAGACCTTGCCCGGTATCGCATTATCACCTCTTTCAAAGAACCCAGTCACGGGACTGCCAGGTATCAATGTGAGATTTTTTTTGGAACCTCCCAAAACGTCACCCAGGGTTCACTTTGACGAGTTTCATTACCAATTCTCACCATTAATATTTTTTGACTACACTCATCCCAAGATTACAGATGGCTTGTACTACGCGGATATCACAACAGAGATTACTCCAGAAGAGTCTGGAAAATACGAATTCTCCCTTTGTGTTTCAGGAACAGCTCAATTATTTGTCGATGGAAAACTTCTTGTTGATAATAAGGAGAATCAGGTTGCCGGTGATGCCTTCTTTGGAACTGGAACCAAGGAAGTCGTCGAGTCTACCTTCATGAATGCAGGCCAAACTTATGCCATAACTGTGGAGTTCGGATCAGCCAAGACATCGAGCCGGAAGGTTGACTCAGCTTTATCAGTTGGCGGTGCTGTGTCTATCGGGTTTTGTAAGGTCATTGACACCAAAGAAGAGTTACGAAAGGCCGCTGAATTGGCCGCTAAAGTGGACAAGGTTGTTTTAGCCATAGGTCTCAACTCTGAGTGGGAATCAGAGGGCTTTGACCGTCCTGATATGGCTTTGCCTCCCGGAACTGATGATCTTGTGAGAACTGTCTTGGACGCAAATCCTAATACAGTGGTTGTGAACCACTCAGGAACTCCTGTTGAAATGCCCTGGGTTCTGGATGCAAAGTCTCTTGTTCAAGCATGGTATGGAGGCTCCGAGAGTGGAAATGCACTTGCGGATGTATTGTTTGGTGATGAAAACCCAAGTGGCAAGTTATCGTTGTCTTGGCCTTTGAAAAATGTTGACAATCCAGCGTATCTCAACTTTAAAACCACTTCAGGTAGAGTCCTCTATGGAGAAGACATCTACGTTGGATACCGATTTTATGAAAAGTTGCAGAGGAAGGTTGCATTTCCTTTCGGTTATGGTAAGTCCTACACTACATTTGCATTTTCTGACCTTAAGGTGACTGTGGATGAAGATAATGATAAGTTGGGGGCGACTTTATCGCTTGAGAATACTGGTCAGGTTGATGGATACGAGACAGTCCAGTTGTACATCGCACCCGAGAATTCACAGATCGACAGACCAATTAAGGAGTTGAAAGGCTTTGAGAAAGTATTCTTGAAAGCTGGCAGCAAAAAGAGAGTAGCGTTTGAGCTCTCTTTAAAGGACTCCGCCTCCTTCTTCGATGAATATTTGAACAAGTGGCACTTGGTTTCCGGGGCTTATGAAGTACAGGTCGGGTCAAGCTCCGATGATATTGAGTTAAGGTCGTCATTCAGAGTCGAGAAGAGGAAGTTATGGACCGGATTGTGAATCTTTAAGTAATAAAGCAGTATTTAATTATAGACTAATCACACATGAATTATTTGGAACTACAGGGTGATTATTTTTGTGAAGGAAGTGATGTAGAAGTTGTGATGAATTGGTATAAGTAGTATCAATCGAAGATTAGTTGGTTCTCAGGTGGCAAAGGAGCAAAATCTGCAAACTGATTGGAAAACTTTCGATAAAAAAAGATTCACATTGATCTTAGACTTTTCGAATGAGCGAATGACCCTAGTACAGGCTCATTAAAAGCAACGAGAGACAAAATTCACAAGGACTCTTACTACCCCCGGGAGATTGAAGCGGCAAAGACAAAGACTGGATTCTATTCACTGTCTGCTATTCTCATCACCTCAATAGTACATACACAGAAACGTAATCAAAAGAAGCCTTATAAGCTACATCTTGCACTCACGATCTTCAAAACCACGAAAGACATGAAGTACCTTTTTTATTCCGCTTGAAGCGAAAAATCGCTAGATCGCTAAGATTTTAAGAGCTATCTGACATCGTCTAGTCATTAAAAGACATGTGCCCGTTCTGTTACTTACATGAAAACCTTTACTAATGAATATCTTAATAGAGAAAAAGGTACCTAATGAACAATTTGTGAACAGCTGCACTGCAAAAATGAGGAAGAGGGTGACAGGAAGTGTTCAATTTCTGCTTAAAATGTCGTCAAAGTTTGATTAACTTCTGTCTTACTTAAATCCCGGAAGCTACCGGGGTCGCTATTATAGCCAACGAGCATCGTGCCAGCCGTTTGAGGCCTTTATTAATGGTTTCTATCTCATGACATCATGCACAAACATCAAGTCACAATCAGTCATATGCTGTATTCCGTGAGACATATACCTGATATTCTCACCTCAATACCGAGAAAAAGCATATATACATCATGTTTCTCCCGCTTTTCTTGAGTTACAAGCGACTATCTTGAACTTATCTGCCTTGAGGTCCTTGTCATTTTCGTCATTGTTTGAGACATCCGTCATTTTGATGTTCACGTTCTTGATAATAAAGGTCCACACATCATCACAAAATCTGTAGGTATGCAAGTCACCTTTGAAAGTAATTTTTGATTTGCACAAACCTCTTTCCGCTTTCAAAGATTCTGATATAATCCTGTCGAAGTTGTTTAATACCCTCATGGCAAGTTGCGGCTGTATCTTCTCATCACTAATAAGCGTATCAAGCGCATCGGCTAACGCACTCCCGATGGAACTTCTTCTATAAAGCTCATAGTAAGCGGCTGAACTCATAATGAACTTTTCAACAGGGTTCGGCAGCTGTCACGCTGCTAGAGAAGTTCCCATTGCGCATGTTGCCATAGGTGTGTAGCTGGTGTACGGGTCGAAGACTACGAAGCTGGAGGCGATGAATGTTTCGAATATCATTCTGTACCAAACTTCGATTTCTGATTCCAGTTATAGTCTGAAAATGTCGAATGAGGAATTGACAGTAAGACAAAAATTCATCAATGTTGTCAAGAGATGCGACTCCATCAACAATTCACCCGAGAGACAGGATGCGGGAGCATATCAAAAATGTGTCTTCGATACATTGAAACAAATCAATACTCTACAGTCCATGGTTCAAAGCCTATCGTTGTTTAGCACGAATGAAAGTTTAAGGGAGATAAATACGTCATATTTGCCTTTTGCGACTCTTTCTTTTTATGAAGCAAGCTTATACCAGAAACTATTGACGGACGCTAGTGGTAGCTTTCAATATGAGGTCTCCAGCAGGTCCGTCTACAAGTCTGTCAATTTAAAGAAAGCAAAAGTAAAGATTATGGAGTACCTCACAAGAATTGATTCATTTAAGGAAATTCTATCACCTGAACAGCTGAAGATTCTCAGCTCGTTCGAAAACTCTTACAACCCCACAAATGAAGAGATAATCTCATCAGGCGGAGATCCAGCACTGAAAAGAGCCCATAAAATCGCTAACTTTAAGCTTGAAAAAGAACTCAAGGGAAAACTTGAGGATCTAAATCGCTTCTATGATAAAGATTCTCAGCAAATTGGCCCTCAAGGAGACATTCTCGAAGTTATGGGTGAAGACAACGTTCGCTCACTCTATATCGCTCAACTAAAACTCTTCTCCATATTTGCTTTCCATGACTTGGAGCTTATAGCCAAGGAGCTTATGGTAATTGGAGTGGAAGAGCAAAGGCATGAGTTTAGCGTGCCCCAAGACCCCAGGCATTGGCAAAGTGCTCGAACTGATGCATTCGAATATACCTCCAAACTCGAGTCGGACCCAATAAAGCACAAATCGATTACCGAACTAATTGATAAACAGGGCAAAATTTTACAGCCATTTGTTATTACGGGCGACAAACAGAAGCTCCGAAAGAAGGTATTTGGTACCGGCCAAGTGTTACCATCAATGTCGATCGAAGAATACTTAGATTACGAATTGGAGAATGGAAAACTACTCAAAGACAACACAAAGGAAGTTCCGGAGGATAACAGTGATGAAACTGACGATAGTGACGGGGAATTGCAAAAGCGGGAATGGGATGACTGGAAAGACGAGAATCCAAAAGGAAGCGGTAACATGAAAGCGAATATAGGGTAGCATATCAATAATTGAGGCTATACTTAAATTTCTGCAAAATCACCTTCTAACTCCTTAAGCCAACGGTGGTATTCAATGTTTAGCTCAGTGAGAGTGATCACTCTCCAAGTTTTGTTATCGCCCCGTTTTCTGATCCATTTATCATCATTATTGGAGAATGATCTCAAGGTGGTCAACACGATCTTGTACAATTCTAACACCTTTAGCTTGAACTGCTGAAAATCCTCGGATTGTTCAGATACTGACCGGAGGCTCTCCTGTTCATTTTGGAAGCGGGTTATGAAAATGTACAAGGCTTCGGCAGCTCCTCGCTTATCTGTGAGTGTGCCTGTCACCATTAGTCCATGCGCTGGACCAAGTAGTCTCCAAGAGTAAAGCAATTCGTAGCATTTCAAGGCATTGGAAAGAACGAGGTCTTCATTTCCAAGTTCAAGCAAAATGCTGTCCACAACTGCATAATTTTGGATGAAGACATCACTGAGTCCAGGCATGAATATGACCCCATATTTGTTAAGCTTCAATAATGTTTTAAAAAGTTTCGTGAACAAGAGCTTGAAGTCGTTTCTGCTGGAAAGACTTTTGATTTTTGATAAGCTTGCAGCCGCTTCTTCAAAGTGCTTCGATTCAACAGCGATATGGAAGTGATTCCGAAGATAGGAGCTGGCAAGCTGTGTTGTTGCATTCGCTTCCAGTGTACCTGAAAGGATCTCAATGGCCATGTCCTCAAGCTTAAGAGCTAGCCCAAGTAAGTGCTGTCTTTCTGACACGCTGTCTTGACTAGTGGAGTTTTCAGAACCCAAGAGTCTATCATGACTGCTGATAAGCTGCGACAATTGATGGTAGTAGTTTGATTTTGTTACCAAGCTATCAGATGGACCGATGAATATGCTGGTGAAAAATTCGTGTATCGCACGATTACCCTTAAGATGATTGAGAAGAACCTCTTTCGATGCATCGTTGTTCACGTGTTCAAAAAGGTTGTAGTCCGTAAGTCTGTCATAGAAGTTCTCGAACTTACGGTCAAGCAAACTGGTGACACCAATAAGAAAAGAGTTAATCGGAGTAGTGGCATCCAATTTGGGAACAAAATCTCGCATGATCACGCCACTCTCACCCCTATTCAACAATTCGATAACAATGGAGAGAAGGGTTGAATCACAATTGTTGGTGAGAACATCTTGAGAGTAGTAGTCGAATGCCTCATTATATTTCTTTTCCTGGATCAAATGCCGAAGTATGGGATTGTTTTTCACACACACCTCCAAGAACAATGAATTTTCCTTGGAAGAAACTGTTGTGTGTTCTATGGGACTTTGGGAGCCCGACGACGAGAAGCAAATGTTGAAAACTTCCGTCATGATTCCATAGACACGCAACCTCCTCATGATGGCATTCATAAATTCAATAACATTTTCGTTTGCTTCACTCAACAACAAGAGGACGAAAAGACTTCCTAAAAGCGTCTCATGGCACTTCTTTATGGATTCAAAAGTGTCGACAGTCAAAAGCATTGACAACAAGCCAGCACCTACTCCGGCAGCGGGAACATCATCCAAATCAAAAATATCCTCATCGGTCTTTCTCATTCCAATGAGACTCTTCATTTGCTCCACAACTTCCGGGATCGAGCCTAGCTGTGACATGAAGGAGTTACTCTCTTCATCCAGAATTTTACCGGTAAGGTATTTTGTAGCCAAATTCTCGGCTTTGATCACATCTATTGATGAATCTAAAGCAGCCTCTTTTAACAAACGCCTCAATGTCCTACAAGATAACTTGGAAGACACCGAGTTTGCTAATTCTGTGATGGCATTGGAGGCACGGTCATGATACTTGGTTTCAAAAAGATGAGCTTCTCTGTAGACTCCTACACCGCTAACCTCGCTGCACAAAATGAAGTTGTTTTGTACTATGATAGACAACGCTTCTTGACTCGATCTCCGAAACTCTAAGCAAACAAGAGCAAACTTATACCATGTAGAGTTCTCCGAAATTCCCTTAGAATTGCTGACGAGGTTTACAGTCAACATGACTTTTTGCCGCAAGGGTAAAGAAGGGTCAATTGGTGGAATGTTTCCTGAATTCTGCGTGAAAATATTCAATGCTGATGTGACAATACGCTTGTCACAGAGACCCGAATTAAAGACCAAGTTTATGTAGTAGTTGCTCCCACGATGAGTGCTAAGCTCCGCAGGAACGCACAGTTGTTGCGGAAGAGAGGTTTTGAAAGACGTAATAACCCCTGTGCTTTTCGACTGATTGAAACAAACAATCTCACTATAAGTATTGGACTTGTAAAGCACGTAATACTCCAAAGAACTATCCTTTTCGATTATTTGGAAGTCTTGTGCCTTTAAGCTAGTTGACTCGCCTTTGATGGCGCTACTTGAGTCATTTGGATTCATTGGTCCTCTTGTTAAGCGAAGAAATTCGAATGATTCAAGTTGTCCTCTGGAGATGTCCCAATTGGCAAAACCATACCCTGGAATATCATCATAGCCTTCTTTATCCTCCACCGGAACCATCAAGGACAAGAGCTTCTTCGACAGCGCATGGTGGATCTGAAAATACTTGTTTGGAACGTTGGTGACCCATTCAAGATTAGCTTTGGAATTAGTCAAGTGCGAAAGAGTCTCCGTCTGCTTGTGGGATTTCAAGTTGTAAACCTTAACCGATTGATTCAAACTGAAGGTAACAAACTCATCGTCATTCAATTGCACTAGATCGACTGCAGTGTTGTACGAAAGACCTCCTATCAGATCGTCATGCTTGTTGGATCTTGAGAGAAGATTGCCCATGAAATTAAGAGAGATTAGTGGGGTGAGCTCGCTGAAATTGAAAATGTCAACCGAGGACAAGGGTTCTTTTCTCCTAAAATGCAAGAGCCCACCATCGTTCATGGACACTATGAGATTGAAAGCATCAATTGACTTCATTAAGAACGGAGATGATCTCAATTCAAACAGATATGGCACTGAGATGTTGACCCACTCGCTGAAGTTATCTAACACTAGCCTGTTTTTCACATTACCCATGACAAAGTCACTGAGCTCAATGCGTAAGGTAATCAAGAGGTAGCTCTGATCAATTATGTCGATAATTATATAAGGCTCAGATTCTGAAGACAGCGGAACAAAGTGATGTGTGAATGTTCCCTTTCCGATGATTGGATGTGGTAGCAAAAACTCCAAGGTTTTGAATTGCACACCTAAAGAAGCCGCCTCATCAGCGAGTATAGGTATCAATCGAATACGTCTCAAATCTAAGGTTATACCTGCTTCAATGAAGGAGAAAAAGTGCCCTTGCTGAGACGATACATCGATAAACTCGCCGTGACCCAAACAATTATCCCTGTACACGTCTGTTTCGTCCGGAATTGTATCGGGTAGATATTTGAGAGGTAGCCTCACCTGATTTGTAGGTAAATGGGAGTCATACCCTACAATATGTGAAACAATAAAAGGCTTCATGTCGACAGATATAGTTATAGTTAACGGATCTGAGGGCTGGGATCGTTTGTTTTTCATTAAGGCTTTGGTGTACGGATCTAAGGGTGTAGCATTCTTACGGCGTGGGAGTTAAGTGGAAAGGTGCATACACAATTAAATCTTCGCTATAGTAGTTAAATATATATAATAAGAAAGTGTTTTATAATTGATAAGGAATAAACCACTCCATTTTTTGTACCCTAATTCCAATTATCCCTTGAGGCCATTTTCATATGAGAAAGAGCGTCCTTCCTGCTCACGCGCGCATCCTGCTAACATTCATAGTTTCGAGAGTTCATTTCATCACCCAAGTTGAGCCCCTGCAATGTCTTCTACGATATTTTACCGGTTTGCTCATCAAAAGAATCAATCTACTATTCACTTCGATGGCACGGGCCTAAATGTCTTTGACTTGAAACATGAAATTATCTCCCAGAACCAACTCGGTCAGGGTCAGGACTTCATGCTCCGCTTATTTCATCTGGAGCAGGTGAACCTTGAATACGAAAATGATCAAGATGTAATCCCTAGATCGACTTTTGTCATTGCAAAAAGGTCGCCTGTCTCCGTGTATAATGGCCGCTTTCAGTCTGCTGCCCGCTATGTTTCCGGGCGTCCCCGAGTGAATAGATTTAAACCCCAAGCATCAGTAACGCTGAAAACCCCAGTCGTGAAACAGGATGCACAAATCGATGAGAATATCAGCGAAGAGGATAGAATAAAGTTGATGTTTGAGAATCAGTCGAATGTCTGGGCGCAAGCACAAGACGAGCTTTCGCAACATAAAGTTGTTCATTACAAACCAGGCGTGGAAGACTTACCCCCACCTGGTTATGTTTGTTACAGGTGTGGAGGCAAAGATCATTGGATCAAAAACTGTCCTACAAACTCGGATCCCAACTTTGAAGGGAAAAAAATCAAGAAAACCACAGGTATTCCTAAAAGTTTCATGAAAACGATATCAAAGGAGACCGTGGAATATAGACTACAAAACCCAGAGAGCAATGACAGTGGAATCCATACAGACGAGAAAGGCGATTTAGTAGACTCAGAGGGTAACACATATATGATCAACGAGGACGGAGACTATGTCATGACTTTCGCAGACTCGAAAACATGGACACTGTATCAAGAAAAGCAACAAAATGCAGCTCTAAAAGCACAACTTCAATTCGACAAAGATGTCACGAGCCGGGCTGTGGCGGACAACAGACTTGATCTTTTGAATCCGCTTGCAACAGAAGCTAAGATTCTTAGGCCGCCCATTCGCGTGACGCCTTGTTGCCAAGACAGAAACACCCTAAAAAAGATGAAGAATATTTACTACAATCAGTCAGAGCTAGAAGAAGAATTGATCGAGAATGACTTTCACTGTCCAAACTGTGGAAAGGAGGATGTATATATTGACTCGCTCGTTTCAAATGAAGACTTTGAGAGGCAGCTCCAGGAATACACTAACCTGCTTGGTCTCCAAGATCCATCGGCAGCCAAACGCTCAGCGAGCGAGGCTCTAGGGAATCATGATTTGGACACCAAAAGGCGCGAGCTCAACAATGCTATGATGCCTCCAGTACCTGGCCTCCCATTTCCTGTGATACCTATGATGGCCATGCCTCCAGTATACGGGGTTCCTAATGGATTTAACTCCCAAGTTGACAAGAAATAATAGTGATATTCCAAAGCTAGTCAAAATGATCTTTTGAAGACAAACCCTACTCTCCTTCGACACATACAGTACCGCTTGCATAGTCATGCCGTGTCGCAGTTACCCGCACGTATTCGGGATGGTATTTAAGAAAAAAAAGCGAGCGAGCTGCAAAGTTTTTACCTACAATATACTTTTTAGGCAAATAAACCGTATGTTATATGCGCTATGAATGAAAATGAAAATTCCCTGATGATCCAAATAATCAATTCAAACTAGAGTTTGTGACTTTTTAGAATGATCACAACATTCCTATGCATGGCTTACTGAGAGTTCATTTTTTTTCTTCATTCTTGAAGAGTCCTCGTGCTTTTTGCGGAAAATAATCCTTGCGATCTAATACTAACGACAACAGCCAATCTCGCATAGAGTATGTTCTTTCATCTTTTACATAAGAGAATCATATGATGATACAACAAAAACAAAGCTGGAATTACCAACTGAATTTTTTAAGGATTATAAGTTTTTGCAAAATTTCTGATTTCGAAACTCCCATACACTTCTCGATTGTGCCTTACTAACATATTAAGGGTATGTTTTCATCTCTTCTTTATTCAAGGAGGAATCATTGCACTGGGCACTGAATATATTGTGAGTGACAATGCATTACGGGGGGCCTCAGAAACCCCCCATGACTGATTGAATAAGCATTTTCGTGATAAGGTTTCCATTATCATAAACTAAACAGCTTCTAACAGACCAGGATCCATACCGTATGTTCACGTTTTTCATGCCTCATAAGGAAGTGGAGATGATTTTCTAGATGACGAGTCTGAATCGGGTTTCCCGTAGATGACACCGTTTTAATACCATTCATGCCTTTCTGAAGTTCTTTATGCAGGCGGCCGAACCAAGAAGTAATTGGAAAAACATTTATTAACCGAAAAGTCGTGGTATTTATCCCTTGAGGAAGTCAAAGAGTCGCAAAAGCTGATATTTGCTACTTTCTTTGCTACTATTTTCAATGCATGAATGTTAAGAGATGATATCGAAATAAAGACAAGCATATGTCCGACTCTTTTGAGAAAGAAGATAGATATTTTATGTCTGATGGCTTTCACTTCATTGAAAATAGGAGCTGGGAATTTGGCTGAACATCAGCTGAATCAACAGGTATGTTATTTTTTTTTTTTTTTTCTTGAGTATTTTTCTGCGAAGTCTCCTTGAACTCGGAGTCTCGTGTCCTGAGCGGAGTTTATGATGATCTACCATATTTTCACGACGGTCTACTGTTTGTGGCGACTTGTAATTGCTGCAATTTGATGATATTCTCGGCCTTGACCGGCCATGGTTCCTGAATTATCCTCCGCCTCGACACACTGGTATGCGATTTGTGATATCTCGAGATACTAATTCATTTAGGTATGTCAATCGAAACGATTCAAGAAAAGTTGAGAAGACAAAGGTTGACGTGATGACCCAAAGCTATTTGAAATTTCATGATACTCCTATACTTTAATTCGATTTGCATGTCAGTCTGATTTATCTTAATTGTCTCAAATGGTCTACGTTGATGAGCTTACTAACGTCAAGTTTCGGTCTTTCATCTCGAGATAATCCATTGATCACAAAATGAACGTATTGATAAAAGCTTATATATCTTTTCCATAGTATTTAAACACACATTGTCTTAGTTAAGTCCTGGCCACTGCTCCGTAAAGAACCTAGTCAGTCATGCGCAGCGATAGAGCTTGATGTAGTAGATTGGATCTGTCATATTCTGCATGGAGGGCTAACATGATGCGTCACCAAGCGCACCACATAATTTTCAAACACTCGCTTCAATTTAATCAGTGACTCAGCAAGTAAGTTTTATTGATCTTAATGTCAAAGGAAAGTGATGCTCTCAAACCACAACGATCATGTGGTGATCTTCCCAATAATCCTCCGAAGTATGAAGATGTTGAATCAGCCGAGTCCTCTGCATCCTTGACTCCAATCGTGTCACCAAATTTTGTTAGTCTGCTGCATCCGAATCTGACTTTACAAAACAAGACATTTTCAAGCTCGAAGTCTGAGAATCACAACCGACCATACATGCCAGCAAAGCATTTACAAAGTCATATTGATAGACTTGGAGGCCTGAGTCTAACTTTGGCTACGTATTCGACCGATACTCGCACCGAGTACTTCGACATTCTCCCGTCTTTTCAAATGTACCAATCGATACTAAAGCGAAATGATTTTGAGTTTGACGAAAGCACTTTGGGAAATCCTCCCGTGTATGACGCTGTCACTCCAGATCGAGCCAATGCTTCAACGGTAAGGCAAGATTCCGCAGAGCCAAGAGCACCTAGCGTGCTAGAGTCAACGACTCGCAACTTACAATCTCTTGGCATAAACGACAACGACGATGACCATAATGACGAATTTGAAGGTCAATACCTCTTTTCCGACATAGATTCGGAAGAGGGCTTGCAGGGAAGATCCAGACTGCAAGATATATTACAGCAAAATAGAGGGGAATCACAGGCTCGTAGCCGTAGTAGAACACCCTTTTTTTCAGGAGGTTTAACACACGAAAGCTACGGAGATTCTGTTCTTGATAATATTGATATACTACCTCACGCAAAGAGTTCGCCTTTAAGCATAGAAATATACGTGACAAAGGATGTTCCAGTACCCAACCAGCATTGTGAGTTAGAAACAAAGCTTAAAGAGTATTCAAGCGGGGATGCTGTTCACGGATATATGGTGATCACAAATAATCTGGAGAAGCGTGTTGACTTTGGTTTGTTCACCGTGAGCTTAGAATGCACTGTCAAGGCAGTATATGCGACTATGAAGGATCATATGCTCAAGCCAAACACAATATTACAGAAGAAACTCTTGAAGATGTATGACCTAAATGCGAGCTTTAACGAGGCGCCCATTCCAAGCTCAGCCGGCATAGAGTATAATTATTTGTCCAGAGATGAATTTGATGGCTGCATCATTGGTTTGCCTAATGATAGGATATTGGAACCAAAAGAAAGATACAAGAAGTTCGTCATGTTCAAGTTTCCTGAAATGCTTTTGGATAATACTTGTCCGCATGGAGTTTTGAGGCATACGATGCCGCCGCCTTCGTTTGGTCTTGACTGCACCGCCTTCTATAGGAGAGCAAGTACAATCGAGATCAACAAAGCGTTGGGGTATGGATTTCTTAATTCACGTGGCTCACCAATTAAAGTCAAAGATTATTCTTTCGATGACGTGAGCGTATCCTATGCAATTGAGGCGAAATTCATTGATAAGTTGCACACCAAGGATCAACGCGTTCCGATTTCCACAAACGACATTAATGACCCAGAAAGTGAACTGCAGTATATTGTCTCCAAGAGTGCCCAGTTTTTTTTGCGGTTCATTCCAAATGTGATCAGTCAAGTGAGAACATATAGCAACACATACAGTATTTTCGGATATGATACTTTCGAATCAATTGGCATTGATGGAGTTCTCTATTCGACACTTGCAAAGAGAGAAACCTGGCGCTTCATTGAGAGAATGAACCTAATTATTAAGCAAGAAATTCAGTCAGCGTTGGACAAGAAGGAGTTTTCCCATGAAGAACTCAAACAGAAGCATGTTTTCCCATCGAGTACTGAGCCTTGCCGTAAGGATGAGAGGTTCCATCAGGGAAAAAATGCTCCATTTGAATTCTTTGGAGAACATTCAAAGAGAGAGATGAAAGCACGGAATAAAGTGTTTTCGGATGAGACTGTTGACATATTTGCGAAGAAAAAGCGATTGCTACTGACGGCATCAAAAATAGGAAAGCTAATACTTTGCGTCCACATACCCGACAAAATTTTACCGTACGGATCTCCCAGATTGATTCAAAAATACAACAATGGCAAAAAAGAGTCTGTTTCCAAGCTCACCACCTCTAAAGAAGAACTGCTAGCGCTCGTGCCCATGAATAGCAACATGCTGGAATTGTACAACCGAAATGAAGGCAGTGTCATATCAGAGATTAAAATTGAACTACACTTCAAGACTTCTGCCGACACAGTTAAGCCGCCAAGTATTTCTCTGATCGAGTTTGAGGTCGTTGCATGGTCATATAGAACAGATTACCCCATTCCATTCTCATTTGAGCATGACTTCTTTTATACGAAGCCGCAATGTTCTGGGGCTGTTATTCAACATGACGATGTGGAAATCACAAAGCAAAACTTACTGCAGCTTAAGGAAACAGTGAATCACTACATCGCATTTTTGCGTGATTCAAAAACCCATATTTCGCAAAACACTTACTCCTATCTCAAAGGATTGAGTAAAATGGGATTTAAGAAGGATACGATAAGAGAATACATTCAAAGTGTCCAAGCTTCTCCCCAATTTGGTGAAGATGGCTGGACAGGCGAAAAACTTGATTATACTACGGTTCTTTGGTCGAAGTCGTTGACAGTACCTGTGAAAATTCTCAATAAAAATAGCATCACTTTACCACCCAGTTTCCAGAGTTGCCTTGTGGGTAGGCTATATGCGATTCAAATACTTGTGAAATTCAAGGGGGGCGACGAGTCGCAAAATTTGGCCAAACTACTGGTGCCAGTGCTCGTGGGCTAAATTATCTAGTGCATTCATAAGAAAAGGACATCATGTCGATACTCCAAATTTCCAAAAAGGTTGAAAATCCGGAACACAGTGATTTAATCTGAACTTTCTATAGACAGCGAGGGGATCATTTCGAAGTTGCTTACGCGATTACATACCATCAAAAGTCTAAAGACTGGAAAGCAACACATTCGGAAGTTTGTAATTGGGTTACTATGCACGTTCAAATGCACGCGATGTAAATCTTCTCGCGTTTCCTAGTATAAAGATCCTATTGCAAAGCCATATAACAGAATGTAAGTACGTATGTCTCTTAAAGTTTACATCGAGCAAAACAGTTATAGTTTTTTTTGTTGGACAAAAGAGTCCTCTTACTGCAATTGCTTTAAGGCAGAATGAAATGTTCCGCTGAGTGCGCGAGCGCAAATTAGTCATCAGGACAGAATTCTGATGTCACCTATCGCATTAGCAGGTTTGATTGGCCACGAAGTAAGTTTTAATCGCGCCTTCCCGATGCGGTAATCGATCGTCGATGCCGCGGTGAGTTATCTTTGAGTCAGAAATTTTCAGTTCCCGTTTATTTCTTTCACATTTTCTCTCTGATCAAAATATACACAAAAAACTAATTAGGCACAATGATTCCTAAATTGAGAAGAACCTTAAACTCTGGGCATATATTCAAGCGGCTTTTGGCCACAAACAATGGAAATGCCTTTAGTGGAACATCTCTGTTGGACAGGGCCACGCTTACCATAAAAAACGGTCCAATCTTTAACGGCTTTTCGTTTGGAGCAAACAAAAACATAAGTGGCGAAGCTGTATTCACAACTTCTCTTGTTGGTTATCCAGAATCAATGACAGACCCATCCTACAAAGGGCAGATTTTATGTTTCACTCAACCTTTGATAGGAAACTACGGTGTCCCCTCGTCTACGGCAAAGGATGAATACAACCTCTTGAAATACCTTGAATCGCCACAGGTGCAATGCATTGGGATTGTAGTAGCGGATGTTGCTATGAACTATTCTCACTGGACAGCAGTTGAGTCACTTCAACAGTGGTGTCAGAGATCTGGTGTCGCGGCAATTACTGGCGTTGACACTAGACAATTGGTATCTTACTTAAGAGACAAAGGATCATCGCTAGCCAGAATAACAATTGGGGAAGAATATGATGCGGACGAAGATGCTGCTTTCGATGATCCAGGTGCTGTCAATTTGGTGAGTAAAGTTTCAACGAAGGCGCCATTCCATGTGTCTTGCCCAGATAAGTATGACAAGGGCTATCATGTTGCTGTACTTGACTGTGGAGCCAAAGAAAATATCTTGAGGTGTTTGGTGCAAAGAGGTGCATCTTTAACGGTCTTCCCCTACGACTATCCTATCCAAGATATTGCGGATAAATTTGACGGAATCTTTATCTCAAATGGACCAGGTGATCCCACTCATTGTTCTGCTACGGTTCAAAACCTATGCCAGGTGATGGAAAAGTTTGATGATATTCCCATTTTTGGAATCTGTCTAGGTCACCAATTGTTGGCGTTGGCGTCGGGCGGCAAAACAGTGAAGTTGAAATACGGAAACAGGGCGCATAACATTCCTGCTTTAGATATTTCGTCAGGAAGATGTCACATAACTTCACAGAACCACGGTTATGCCGTCGACGCCACCACTTTGAATGCGGACTGGGTTCCCTACTTTACAAACTTGAATGATCTTTCTAATGAGGGTATGCAGCATAAATCGAAGCCAATTTTCTCTACCCAATTTCATCCTGAAGCTAAGGGCGGTCCGTTGGATACGAGCTTTCTTTTTGATAAGTTCTTCAACAACATTGAAACGTATAAAAGTGGCAATGGTTTGAGTTTGGGTAGCATCAAGCGTTCCTTGCTTGTTGACATTTTACCAAAGGAAAGAGTGGTTTGAGATGATTCCTTTGTATGTGTATTTGTCTTCAAATTTAGTTTGTGCATGAGATATTAGGTTCGATAAACGTATAATCAATCTTATTCATTGTAAATGTAAACTAGAACTGGCCTTTTGAGAGAACAATGGGAAAGGCCGATCTTATTAATACTTTTCCAGTGGGGTACTCATTGAGAGACTTTCAGAATGGGAAGCGAAGTAAACGGGTAACTGCTCGTATAGAAGTGGGGTTGACCTCCCCAAATGGCGGTCATATCTCAAAAGACATTCGAATCGAGATAGGCGGACCGAGGAAGGGTCAAAAAGGGGCAGTCTTACTCCGAGGAAAGAGCTTACCGGAGTTCAAACGGAGGTAGATATTCCTTCGGCCTGAGATAACTCCTTCCGGGAGACTTACCCGATTGGGAAACTTGGAGCCGATGCCAATGTAGCCCAATAAAGGTCAAGGGTCATCATTTGCTTGGCAGAAACGTCGGGACGAGCCAGAATTTACTAGGTCTAGGCTGGTCCTCCGTCCTTAGATGAGAGTTCTTAGGAAATATTAGTTCTGCCAGGCCAAGGGTTGAACTTGACGACAATGTCAATAATTCAGTCAACCAAATTGTAAACGATGCTTTTACTCTAAAACGTACACCGAATCCGCAAAAATACCTTCGAGAGACTGGCTTCATTCATTTGATGTTGACTTTCATGGCCTCTTACAATCCTAATTCATGAGATTAGATATTCGGGTTCCCCACGGAAGGATCAAAAAGATTTTCGAAAGCATTGTGAGATTCTCATTTTTATTTACATAGAATTTGTCCACTAGATTTGTTTTTATGAGCATGCTCACTTTGACTCCCAAGAGAACCCGTCTACTTTCGATGATCGTTTTTGCGGCCTTAATTTGGGTCGATGCGGGCTAAACGACGTATACGAAGGGATTTATACGACGTGTTTCGTTTGGCTGCACGGGCATGAAACGGCATCGTATCGCGAACACCAATTGGTTTTTTGTGGGCTGATTTTAAGCGTTTATGCATGTGGCCCGTCACAACAGAAAATCTACTTTAAATAAACATGGTTTCCAAGGAGTAATTTTTAGATAAACTACCTGGAAGTTTTCTTAGATGCTAGACGAACAATATATTTTTGCACAAGCCAAGTCCTTAACTTTTATCGAACGGTGGTGGGCAGCATGGTACCTGTACTTTGATAACGATCTCTTAGCTACGGGGCTTTTGTTTTTCTTGGTGCACGAGATCACATACTTTGGAAGATGCTTGCCTTGGCTAGTGATTGATCAGATTGCTTACTTCAACAGATGGAAAATACAACCAGACAAAATCCCCTCGAAGAAAGAGCAGTGGGAATGTTTTAAGGCCGTCCTAAAGTCGCATTTTCTTGTGGAGGCACTTCCTATTTGGCTTTTCCATCCTCTCTGTTCGAAACTCAAGATTTCTATTGATGTTCCGTTTCCCTCTATCTCAATCATGGCTTCGCAGATAGCTCTTTTCTTTTTTTGTGAAGACTTGTGGCATTATTGTTTCCACAGATTGTTTCATATTGGGTGGTTCTATAGAAACATCCACAAGCAACACCATAAATACGCCGCACCATTTGGTTTCGCAGCCGAATATGCGCACCCTGCTGAAGTTATGGCGCTAGGTGTGGGAACAGTCGGATTTCCTATAATTTACGCTTGGGGGGCCAAAACCTTTTCTCAACTTCAGCTTCCGGCTTTACACTTGTTCACCATAACTAGCTGGATAGTCTTAAGACTTTTACAGGCAGTGGACTCACATTCAGGATACGATTTCCCGTGGTCTTTGCACAATTTCCTTCCATTTTGGGCTGGCGCGGCGCACCACGATTTGCATCATCATTATTTCATCGGAAACTATGCCAGTTCTTTCGCTTGGCTTGATAAAATATTTGAGACTGAGGCGGGAGTAGATGCTAAGAGAGAACGTATGCGGAAGCGTAATACGAGCTCCGAGAAACTGGTGACGAAGGTGAAATAGAAAGGTGAATTACAAGGCGCAAAAGGAGCCTCGTAGTCCTGGCAAAGTTATAAAGCTCAAGTATCTCTTTAAAACTGTAATATAAAGTTAGACAATGAAGCCAGTAAGCTGTTATAACAGGAAAGTAGGTACTCTTCTTGCGGGCCCACTCTTCAACCCGCGCATTGCCCTAAATCGAAAGCTCAACACATGTCGCTGGTCACGTGCTGTAGTGTAGGGCTGCTGCCCTGAGGATCAGTGCGCTCTCCTCCTGCGTTTCAGAGGCTGCACGACATTATGAGCATGCGACATTCTAGCGACGTCCGGCTCTATGTGCCCATGGTCCTGTATGACAGTAGCTGTGAAAATTTTCGCACTGTGTACGACACCTCGGGCTATCGTTAAGACAAGAACCTGTATTTCTTCTTTCGTTTGAACACTTAGCCAAGTCAAGTATAAGGTATGTGACAATAACATATCAGTCATTGAGATGATTGGATGATTGTCTGAGACCATGAAAGATGCGGGGATATATCTTTGTGATGCGATCTGATGTTATTTATATCACAAAACGGGCGTGGGGCTGGGATGCCACAAGCAAAAGGGCTGTCCGGAATTACCCGATGGGCAATCTCCATATCCATCAATGTCGACTCATACTAACAGCTATAGATGTCCAGATTGAACGAGTATCAAATCATCGGCCGCCGTCTCCCTACCGAGAACGTGCCTGAGCCTAAGTTGTTCAGAATGAGAATCTTTGCCCCAAACACTGTGGTGGCCAAGTCTCGTTACTGGTACTTCTTGCAGAAATTGTACAAGGCCAAGAAGGCCTCTGGTGAGATCGTGTCTGTAAACGTCATCTCCGAGAAGACCCCCACCAAGGTCAAGACTTTCGGTGTCTGGATCAGATACGAATCCAGATCTGGTATCCACAACATGTACAAGGAGTACAGAGATGTTTCAAGAGTTGGTGCTGTTGAGACCATGTACCAAGATTTGGCTGCTAGACATAGAGCTAGATTTAGAAACATCCATATTTTGAAGGTTGTTGAGTTGGAGAAGACCGAGGATGTGAAGAGGCAATACGTCAAGCAATTCTTGACGAAGGACTTGAAGTTCCCATTGCCACACAGAGTGAAAAAGACCAAGAAATTGTACCAGTACAGTGCTCCTTCTACTTTCTACTGATTTTGCTGCACGGGGTCCCTGCTACACTTCGACGCATTTTTAGTTGTATAAGCTAATATATCTTCCATCGGTTACCTTCCTTCACCTTGTCTTCTTTCGTCGCAGTTAATGTGAGTTCAGATCTGGAACGGCGACTTTTCCCAAAATTGTGTAGTCTTTCTTCTTTTTAGAATGTATACCGCTCGTCTCAAGACATCAAGAATTTAACTTGTTGTCGACAGCCCAAGTAAGCTTTGGTACACCGTCACAATTTTCTTTAGCTGCTATATTGGGGTGCATTCACTTGCGCGCTGCGCTCTCTCAATGCTATACTCAGCTCAGGATGTCTCTGCTCATTCACCAAAAGCAGGCTAGTGGAGCAAAAATGCTGGATGAAGATGGAAGTTTGAAATCTTTGTCGATCTCGTTGGTCAAGGATCCACATGATATTAGTTTATGGCAGAGCCTTATTCATGCGACTGAATGTCAGGATGGGTTAACTAATACCGCACTGATTCCGACTGCGGTTGAAAATCTAAGAATGTCCTACAGTGCCTTTCTTAAAGATCACCCACTTTTTTTAAAATACTGGATTGCATATGCCTTCTGGGAAAGAAAATTTAATAACAATGATAAGGCTGAAGACATTTTTGTCAAGGCCTTACAGTTCGGGAGTGGCGATGTAAGCTTGTGGGTGAGCTATCTTAAGTTCAAGATTGAGACTATAACAAACAACATCGATCAACTATTACAACTCTTTGAAACTGCGCGGTGCACAATAGGTTATGATTACCATAGTTTCGAATTTTATGAACTATATTTGGAGTTTCTTGAAACTTATGCCGATAAGCAAAACAAGTTTAGGGAGAAATCTATAATTCTATTGCGGATATTACTAGAGATACCACTCTATAACTATTCAGTCTCATTCCAAAGGATCTTGCAATTTTGTTCCTCGTCGAGTTCCACAATTGAAGACTTGTCTTTGTTCATGCATCCAACGAATCTAAAGGCATTGAAAAAACTGACGCGGAACGATAAAAAGGCGATACACGAAGGTGTGAAAATGCTTATAAGGGATGCATACATTGTTACTCAAGCAAAGAGTTACGAATTATTTGATTATGAAAGAAAAATCGTTAGCAATAACTCGTCTGTTGGCGTGAATATCATATCTTCAAATCAATTGGAGATCTGGGAAATGTACTTGAACGCTGTTGAAGTCTTATATCCGTACGAGTACGTGATTCAGCTCTACGAAAGGTCATGTCTCAGCACTCACAACCACAGGAGGATCGTGTCGAAATATTTCGACTTCTTCGTAAACAGCAACAGGCTCTGCGAAGCGCGTAATATGCTTAGAAAGAGGTTGCACATCATGGATCACCAAGCAAGTGTGTACTTCCTCATTCGCCTAAGTGACCTTGAGATTGCAATGGGCAATATTATATCAGCCAAGGACATGATCAGCAAATACATCCTGGTGAATAGTAATGTGCCGAATAGCGTATTCGAGAAGCTCCTTCATATTGAGATGCTTTTGAATCCTGGCGATGAGGAGTATATGTGCGCTCTAGTGCACGAATTAGTACTTACAACAAAGTCTCTTTTTTTTCTCGAAAAGCTTCGTGGCTTTCCTTTGTCCAAATCGAGCTTCACAAATCTACTTTTGCGCTTTATTGAACCGCCTCTGCCTAAGGGCGATGAAGATATATCGTCTCTTGGGGAATTGAAAGATCTGGAGGTTTTCTGGAGAACATTAGTACGTATCTCCGAGGACGCCAATCTTGAAGAAATCATTCTTCGTAAAAAGCTTGATTGGGTACGGTGATTTATCAGCGCAAGATACTCAAAATATTTCTAATAAAACGCAGATTCCATTGGCAGTAAACGAAATAGCAATCAACCAAATTCCTAGTGTTTTACTGAAATGCCACTGCAGATAGATCAAATATGCCATGGTTGACAAAACAGTCATGTTCAATGCCAATAAACTCACATATAGCTCCGGTGTCAAAGTGACGGGCAAGGATAACAAGGAAGGAGCCTCAGTTGATTTAAGAGTTTTAAGCAACAAATCACAAAGTCCATTAAGCCCGACTCCAACCAGTATTAATAAACAGCATGAGCTCAAACCGGATTTTATTCCGAGGCAGGGTGAATGACTCAATGCCATCAGAGTGTTCATCAAAATATCGTTCAAGGAACTGGCTACAGAGAAGACTAATAAGCCCATAACATAGTCCGAAATATCCCACATAATCCCGCCATTCTTCATTAGACAGATAAGTATCTTCATGATAAAGGCCATCACAGTAAGAGAATTTGTAATGCAAACAATGTCCATAAAAGTGGCACAGGCCGAAGAGTTCATAAAGAACGGCATGACTTTCACGGCGCAGATCGCAGAGCCAATGAGATATTGTAAGATATTAAAAGGCAATTTAAGCGTCGACTCATTGAATAGCGCTGCAGAAATAGTAGTTAGCCAGATATGATACAACGTGCTTGACATTAAATACAGTTTAAAGTCATTCGCTTTAGTTTCCGGATCAGCAACTGTTGTCATCGAGATTGGTATAAAAAGAAAAAGCAGACGGTCGACGATGTTTGACATGATGGCCAAAAGCCCTTCAAACTTTTTGATGTATTTTGTGGGTATCGTGGGGGAACTTATGAGGTCAACTTGCTCCTGATTTTGCACTAAAAGCGAGACCTCGGTAGCTTGATCTTTCCGAAACGATCTTTCCAAATCTGGTATCTCATTCACCGTTGCTCGGTCAAAATATGCTATTACAATCTGGGCAGGGTATAGAGTGGATAGTATGAAGCACTCGATAATTGTAATTTGACCGTCCAAAAGTGTATAGCTTAGAACGAGAATCACAATACACGCAAACAGGTATCCAGTGAGTATTCCCATTTTACCCTGAACATAGAATGGTCGCAAGATTGATATAGAACCTACTATAATGGTAAGGGTTATCAAGTTAGCGCCTAAGACCTGGCCCATGACTAGGTTGATCGAATTGCTCCTGATCATGAGATAAGAATTGACAACATCCGGAAGACCATTCATCATTGGAATGAGTAAGTAGCTCAACATATCACGTTTCCATTGCAATGCATCAGTCAAATGCGTTATCGAGGGTAGAATATAGTTTGACAGAATAATTCCAATCAGTAATATAAATATCGGAACACAGAACATTATACCTGCGGAAAGAAGCGCTAGACGAACGTTCAGCAGTGCAGCTGTCGAGCAGTAATATTGATAAGCTATAAAGTAGTAACGCTTGTCACATGTACTATGTATGTATTCGCATATTCTTTCACTTGAAATCTTATCTATGTTACATAGAGTATTATTCATTTGAGCTTGGTGACTGTGAAATAGTTAGTGGCTGTCAAACAGTGGGTAATCTTGACGCGCGGAATCCGAGTGACATCCTTATCGCATGCATGTGTAATGCCTGATTGCTCTCCGCGTACGACAGACCGGGCCGACTACTAGGACGATAACTGATGTTCAAACAGTTTGTATGGGGAGATTGATAAAGCGCCCTTGGCAATTTCTACATCTTTCTTGATATCTTGAATTAGATCCTCTTCAATGTTAGTAAGTACTCCATTTGAAAACTAATATTGTTCTGCTAAAAAGCTCTTGCAAAACGTTGATCGCACATACCTTTAGTTGTATAGTTGAGTTCTGGCCGAATGTACCCTAAGATCACGATATTCATCATTGCCCCATAAAAGTTATTTGTGAAATCGTGAATAACGTGTATTTCTGCAGCTTTTTTATTGTTCTCATAGAATGGATTCCAACCGATGGACATTACCATCGGAAAAACCTCGCGATCATGTTCTGACAAATGTTGACCATTATCGAAGAGAATATCATTTCCCTTACGATTCTCGACAATATCTGTCTTATTCTCCTCCGTTGGAACAATTCTGCTCCATCCAAAATAGATTCCGGTATCCAATGAGTCCAATGGGCCAACTGGGATGTTTGCCGTAGGAATCCCCAATTCTGATGAGCCTCTTCCAAAACCGGCGATCACATTTGCATTGTAGTATATGGGAAAGGGAGGGTAAAGCTCCTTCGGTATTTTTGTGTCAGGTCTCATTACTAGATCCCTTGTAATACTTTACTTTCGCAGTTTCTTAGAAGGTTGGATCTTGCTTGTCAGTTGCAGATATTAAGTGCCTTCCTCCCGCACAATTTGATCTCGCCCACTCGTCACATGACCAAACTTTTAGTCATCACAACCAAGTATGAAAATTACATCTACACTTTACCCACTAAATAAAGTCTCTCTATTGCCCTTTCGATGGAACGTATTTGATTAATTTGATTCTAAAACCAATCTGGATCAAAGGATCATTTAAATCTGCTCTCCAACTCAGCCAACAACGTTTGCGCGTCCTTAGCGAAAGATCTGATTCCTTGGGCCAATTTCTCAGTCGCCATTGCATCCTCGTTCAACAAGAATCTGAACTCACTCTCATTGTCAATGTATGACACCTTTGGACCAACAGACGAGTCATTCGACTCTGGGTTCAAGACTCTAGGCACTTCATCAGAGGAGTTCATCAATTCTTCCAACAACTTAGGTGCGACGGTCAAGTAATCACATCCCGCCAAGGCTTTAATCTCACCCACATTTCTGAAAGAGGCTCCCATGACGATGGTGTCATAGTTGTGTTTCTTGTAGTAGTTGTAAATCTGTCTTACCGATATGACACCAGGGTCGCTCTCGCCGTCGTACTCTTTGCCGGTAGAAGCCTTGTACCAGTCCAAGATTCTTCCGACGAAAGGTGAAATCAAGGTGACTTTTGCCTCAGCACAAGCGACAGCTTGAACGAAACTAAACAACAAAGTCAAGTTACAGTGAATGCCATGCTTTTCCTCCAACTCTTTGGCTGCTTGGATACCTTCCCACGTAGAGGCAATTTTAATTAAGATTCTGTCCTTAGAGATTCCAATGGACTTATACAAGTCGATGATTTCAAGAGCCTTTTTAATAGTAGCATCTTTATCGAAGGACAATCTAGCATCAACTTCGGTGGAGACTCTACCAGGAACAATCTTCAAAATCTCCTTACCAAACTCCACCAACAACCTGTCTAGGGCGATGGAAGCCTTTTCCTTTGGGTTGCTTCCCTTGTCCTCGGCATACTTGATGGCAACGTCAATAACCTTGGAGTATTCAGACTTCTTGGAAGCAGCCAAGATCAAAGAGGGGTTTGTAGTAGCATCTTGAGGGGTGTATTTGGCGATGGAGTCGAATTCGCCAGTGTCGGTGACGATCACAGTTCCGGTTTTTTTTAAAGATTCCAATGAGTTAGACATTTTCGGTGGGGTGTAATTCATCATTCGCGGAGGGAGATTGTCTCTCCGTTATATACTGAGAATTCAAGGGAGTGCACCCAAAGTCCAGACACTCGCCACGGTAATTATTAGTAAGTTCGTGAGACGCACTGACCTCCGTCGGGCCCGAGTGCTCCATTTTTCTAAGCTGCATGTGCACTCTTGACAACGTTGCTACATTGCTGTGCAGTGGTGGGCGAAGCCTCGTTTTGAGCTGCTTGGTTGTTCAATTTTTCCTTAACACATACAAAAATGTGCAATCAACAATAAACTGGAAAAACTTACGTGGTTTGCAAATTCGTATGTACCGTTCTTTCAGATCGCAATTTTTATATCATGACGTAAACATCGTTGTGCACTAATGTCGCAGGCAATTAGCAAGACCCTTCGGCCGTGACGTACTGCAGAAGGTAGAGCAAGGCATTTGCTACCCATTGATGTGGTGGTTTTACCTATCTGCTAACAAGGCTATGAAAAGAAAGTTATTTATTCAAGCTGGAACAATTAATGCCCAAGATAGGGTGGTTCCTGTGAATACTGGAAAATTTACAGATGTTCCAACAGACATAGGCACCTTTTCAGTCAGTGTATTCATCCGGAATTTTGATGGAAGCAATAGGCATTATGCTAACAGCTTGTATAACGTTTCAGAGAAGAAACTTTTGGACGGAACGCCGAATGACAATAATGAGGAAGCTGAGTCCCTAGATATTCCCAATTTAAGGCTTCTCATAAAATACAGGCCTAATCAAGACATCAGCGGCTCCGAGTTGTTTTTCGGTAATGAAAGCCCTGTTCCTATAAAAGACTACGTTCCCACGACATTAATGTCCACAGGTCTTAGGTTCTTCAAATGGTTCTTGAATCCTAGCATCGAAAGCGATCTCTACGGGGACCATCCTTACATATACGGATTGGCTCTCAATAGCTTCTCTAAGTTTGGAGATTCACAGAGCTCAGTGTCAACACTTTCTAAAGAGCATAAAGATAATATAGATTGGGGAGATACTATCCCCGATTTAAGCCTGGTTGCCAAACGCAAGAAATACTTTTGCACCTCTGATAATGCTAGCAAGTTTGAATTTCGCAATGGAGTGGAGTACACAATGATTTTTGATACTGACTATCTCAAGCTAGGCGATTCCAATTATAGTTTGTCATTGCCTGCATTTGGAAGTCAGTCATTTGATGTGAACATTTTGAGATTTGCGAACGAAAAGCTAGACAACATCAATTGGATCGTTAAGCGCGCAAGTTCTGGTGAGCCTTCCGACAGCTCATATGGACTTGTATTAAATTTCCGATTGTTGGAAGAAGAAGATTCAAAACAATAGATACGATCCCCCTCTTTCTTATAATTTTGTTACAAATAACGGTTGAGTAAGACGATAAGTTTCCAAGTTTATCCTCTTATTTAGCGGTGACAGGTTAGATTATTTTATGCTGATAAAGTTGCATCCAACCGTATTTGACAACTTCAGCTGAGAAATTGTACTTTGTTTCATATGTATATTAAAGTTTACTTATTTTGTACGTCGAAAAAGACTAGTGTACCCATAGAAAAACAGGTATCGTAGGTGTGATTTTGGCTTAGCGGAGTACCTCTGCTTATTAGGTACGAGTAGTCGTTGATAGACTGGTATTTTTGAATCAAGAAATCATATATATTGAGAGGAATACTGCACTGATGTAGTCACGTGTATGTCCTGAAATATTAATGAGGGAGACTATCACGTACTTAGAACAGAAGAGCCTCAATCAAGTCTTACACCTTAGACATGTCCCGAGAGGGATTAATCTTAGTTAGAGCTTGACAGGCAACTCAGACCACGCTAGTAGCGATACGTAGGGGCCGTACCTCGTTCAGAGAAGTAACCCGAAGGGAAATCTCTCTAAGGAGGGGGATGAATTGTCAATTGTATCTTAGGACTCAGCCATAGGCGTTAAGAGTACTTCGGGGCTGCAGGAATAAACTAACACAGTTAAGTATTAGGTGTCCGTAAGAAAAGGTAGAGATCCATTAGTGAGGAAATCTCAGGAGTGAGATTTCATCACCATTAAATATTTTGGAGATGGACATTCCACACAGGTCACTACAGGCCTAGACCTTACCCGGAAGACTACGTATGACTGGTCAAGTGGAAAGAGACGGAAAGACCCTTAAGAGTGACCTATGCAGTATAAAGCCTATATGAACAACGAAGTTGTTCATCCGGCATAGGCTGATTGGTCTCTCAACAGTATACAAGCACAACTTTAGCTTCTTAAGAATAGCATTTAATGTACTCGCTTATGATAGGGTCATACAGAATCAGTCAGTGTCTGGTTGTGCTCGCACACAAAGCAGCTCCAACACCGCTACCGTCTTTTGCAATGCGGATGTGAAGCTTCTTGTTGGTACCTTTCAAGGGGTTGATCATTTCAAAAGCTTCGAGCATCCTGTCTTTAAATCCAGGGTAATACTCAATCAAAGATCCATCGCATCCAACTTCGAAATCATTTCGATCAGCGGCGTACTGTTCCTTCACCCTCATCACAATAGCAGCTAAAGGAATTGCAGATAGATATGCAGCTCGTTTAGCGACTGCCCTAGTAATAGACTGAATCAAAATCCTCTCCTGTACCGTCGTAGGAAGCCTAAGTTCGTTTTCCAATACAAGCTCAGACATGCGGAGATCAGTCGAATCATCAATCTCCAAATATGACAATACCTGAGAAGAAAGCAAAAATGGTTCCGTCAATCTATGGGGCAAAGTATTATTTCTTGCATGAAATAAGTCGACAAAGATCAAGCCTTGTTCAAATAAATCAACAAGAATTACCCTCAAGATTTCTCCCAAAAACATACCACTGATTCTTTTCTCAAAAAGGTGATACCCTTTGTTTGTAGTCTCTTTATCAACAACTTCGTCGTACTTGGTTGACGGTAATATTTCTAAAGAGTTATCAAAAGAGCCCCATTCCATATTTATGACCATTCCAGAAGTATTCTCTGGAATGCTTGCACAGGATAACTTAGGTATATTGGAGATAGATTCGAAGTATGCACCGTTTGTTCCAGTACCGAAAATAGCGCCGATAAGAGTTTGCGACTTGGACACACTTTGATCGTTTGCATAAGCCCTGGATAGCAAAGTGCCAACAGTATCGTTCGCCAAAGCAGTAATCAGAACAGGTACCTCTAATATGTTCAAATGCTTCTGAAAGTACTCCACCACATCGCGACCCACGCAGTCTGGTAAATCAAATCCCTTTGTCCAACGTATCAACTTTCCACGGTCGATTGCAGTCTGATCGACTGGAAACGAAAAAGTAAAGCCCATCTTGAGTTTTTCTGTTTCATTGAGTTCATCGTGGTGTTCTTTTAAAAAGTTTTTAACTTTTTCGGCCAAGAAAGAGAACAACGCATCCGAAGTCGAACCTTTCATCAAATCCAATGGAACAGGAAATTTAGACTGCTTCAACTTGAATGTGTGATCACCATTTAAATCTATGGAGCAAACTCTGAAGTTAGTTCCTCCCAAATCTGCTGCCAAGAACAACCCTTTTTCTTTCCCAGTAGGGATCTTCGTGACGAAGGTAGGCAACATGGGCATATAAGCACGAGCAGGAATTTCATTGGTTAACCCCGCATCCATGGAGCGAATGAAGTGATTAGTGGCTCTGCAAAGGAAAGCCTCATCCACCTCAAAAAGTTTTTTGATGTTGCCGATGGCATTTTCAAAATCTACTGAACTCATGGCTTTGAAAATTTTGACGGTAGCCGAAGGGATTGAGCGGGATACTTATACAATAGTCAATTTCTCGTAAATGCAGCACTAAATTGCTATCTCGCACAGCAATAAATTTGCATGCGAAGAAGAAAATGTGTTTGCACTGATTCAAATTGGACCTAGATGAGTTCATCGAATCAATTGTCCTGTATCTACTTGAGCTTCTAAAATTTAACACTTTGTCAATCCAAAAATAATATTGCAGCCCCTCTAAGCGAAAGCAAATTTCATCGCAATATATTGAGGTCTGTGGGGTTCCCCCGCACGTAGTATTGGGTGGTCGTGTTCATGTATGATCCGCTGTTGCATACAGTGCAGACACAGCCCGCAAATATACAACAATGTAAAGTTCACATAATAGCTTGAACTTGCTTGTATATTAAAGCTACGTGCCAAAGGGAAAGTCTAACAAATTATTCGTTTGAAGCACATGTGAGAAGTTGTCAAAAGTGGAGCTCGGCTAGAAGGCGTTGAGCTTTTCACACAAAACCATTTCCAGATGGGGGATCATACGACTACGTATTAGTTTCCCAAACTTTGAAGCTTTTTATATCTTTTAACAGCAAACTTAAATTTGTGCCGGGTACAAGTAAACAAGATCCGTAGCTCAAAAAGTATAAAACGATCATATCGCACTAGACAGACAAGGGAAAATCACTGACCCACTCAGATATTTCAGCCTTGATTTTATCCAACTTCTCATCATGTCCATTCAAAACTGTGTTCTTGAAATCTTTTAATTTGTTCGCCTCTTTTGGCAAGTTTGCCTGGATTTCTTTAGCATAGTTGACAGCAAAATCGATGTAGTCGACTATCTTCTTGAAGTGCTCCTCTCCAAGTCCCCGGGAAGTCATTGCAGGAGCGCCGATTCTGACACCCCCTGGCACCAAAGCCGATTTGTCTCCTGGAATTGAGTTTTTGTTCAACGCAATGTTAACACGCTCGCAAATCGTCTCCACTCTCGCACCGTCAATCTGTTTGTCCTTCAATGAGACCAAAACCATGTGTGAGTCGGTGCCGTCAGACACCAAACGATAACCCTTTTCAAGAAATTCAGATTCCAAGACCTTGGCATTTTTCAATACTTGCTCTTGATATTCCTTAAATTCAGGTGTAGCAGCTTGCTTCAAAGCAGTCGCCAAAGCTGCAATAGTGTGATTATGGGGTCCACCTTGATGACCAGGGAAAACTGAAAAGTTTATAGGGTTCTCCAAGTCGTACATAATTTCTTGGCCAGTTTTAGGGTTGATTGATCTCACTCCTCTTCTGAAGAAAATCATGGCGCCTCTTGGTCCCCTCAAAGACTTGTGTGTCGTAGTTGTAACAATATCAGCATATTCGAAAGGTGAAGGAATGACTCCACTAGCAACGAGCCCTGAGATATGAGCCATGTCAACAACTAAGTAAGCTCCCACTGTATCGGCGATCTCGCGCATTTTCTTGTAGTCAATCAAGCGACAGTAGGCAGATGTTCCAGCTACAAGCACCTTAGGCCGATACAACACTGCGGTTTTTTCCAACATTTCATAGTCAATTAAGCCCGTCTCCAAGTCTACCCTGTAAGGCATAGTCTCAAAGTATGTTGACACAGCAGAAATTTTCCTGGAATCCGTTTGATATCCATGAGACAAATGCCCGCCATGAGGTAAGTCCAAGCCCATTAATCTCTCGTGAGGTTTCATGATAGCTTGATACACTTGCAAATTAGCTGGTGATCCAGATAAAGTCTGAACGTTAACTCCCCACTTGTCAGGGGTTACGTTGAAGGCCTTCAACGCTCTCTCCTGACACAAAGTCTCCATTTTATCAATTTGCTCATTTCCACCGTAGTACCTAGCACCTGGATATCCCTCGGAGTACTTATTACACATTGGGGTTCCCAAAGCATCGAACACGGCTTTTGTCGTGAAATTCTCACTGGCAATTAGAACGATGGAATGTTTTTGTCTATCAATTTCTGCTTTGATAATGTTGTCGACCTCAGGATCTGTGTCAGCCAACAGGCCTTCCACTAAGTTCTTATGTTTTTCAGATAATGCGTATGACATGATGATTTGATGTTGATGTATTAGAACCGTAGGTTGAAAAATACGGAATCACGTTAATATATATGGCAGGAAAAATGACTCTGATTCGCGCTTCGGAGTCATGCTTATTTTCGGGCAATCTGTTCAAAATCGCACAAAGGACGGCAAACAGCTATAAAACACTTGCGCCTGCAATCAAGGCACACCAAATGCTATCAGGGCTACCCTGAAAGATACTATATTCAATACGCCAGCAACTGTCATTTTATTGCGCTAAATTCTCTCTAATATAGAGTAACCCTCAATCTGTGGGAAATTGCCAATTTGGGCACCACAACACACAAGCAACTGATGCCACTGATAGTGAACAGATATAAGTTGTAGTTTGTGTAGTGGGTACTGAGTAAGAATAGCGTTATCGGGACCATCATTAGAAATTTCTTAGTAGGCGTGTATTGATCACCATTATCAATTTGCTCCCACATTGTTAAATTGTCATAAGCACCTGAGTTGAACTCAAAAGGCGTACCCTTCACCTGATGAAACATGATGTATGATCCAATATTATAAGTAACATTCGTCATAGTCCATCGCCAATCGTTGTCAAGAGCAATTATGAAGTCAAAGAACAATTTCAAGAATATGATGATAACTATATGAATCACCCACGCCCCCTTGTAGTGAACCCAATCTGCATTTAAGTTAGGATTCAAGGATTGATCAATCTTTGTGTCTAATGTGTCTGGTTCAAGGTGCTGAATCAATGACGAAGATCTTCTTTTCCTTGTGTTGACACCATGCGAATGTGATGGGGTGGGGGTGAGAAGCCCTTCTTTATCACCAATACTAGTTCGTTTTGGACTGCTCATTATTCACGTCAATTGACTTTTTCACTTATACAGTGTAATGGCAGCTTAATATGTGACTTTATTGCTAACTTCAAAAAACGGCAATCCTATCCTAACTATTGGGTCTTGCCTCTAGCACCTCTAAGAAGGCGGAATGAACTTGCCGCATGTGTGATCCTTAAGTATTACCCGGAATGTGCGCGTGACCAAAGTTTCAGCAGGACGAGCTTTTCTCAGCGAGACATGGATTCAACTTTCAAAGTCATTGGGTTGGCAAGGCAAGAGTGCCGCATTTGATTTTCTTGTTTCATTAAATTTAAATATTTTAAACCCTCGGCTCGCTAAATTAGTGGCGTATTTTTAATGAAAAACTTATTTCAAGCGAATGTTCAAATTCAGAAGCAGACACGCAAATGAGAAACCACTTTTTACCGTTTTTTTTTTGAATTTCTTGTAAACTTGTACAGCTACTCCTCTCACTTGGACTAATTGAAGAGTTGCTTTCACTGTTGCTAATGAATCCATAATTCTATGTGCATTTTTTTTTCTTCAAAAGAGTATAAAATAGAGATAACTATGCGATATTAAGTGACTTTGTTTGAAGGCTTACTAGAAACAAAAAAAATGTGTTGGAGCTCGATCGTATTTAATGTGCCTTGCCTCCATAAATATATTTATATATATATATTTATATATTACCTCCTGAAATTCGGTCAATAAGTCTATTTCGAATGCAAATATGCGTGCCTTAGCCTATTCAACCCAAAGAGCACTCATTCTTGTACGGTCTAAGTTTCGTGATACTTGGGGTTCTTGAAGAAAGCTGTCAAGGCTGGTTGTGGTATAATATCTTGTAATCACGATGGAAATGATCGAAGCCACTTGGAGGAAATTCAATAAAATTATAGTAATCACACCACAATTGTTTCAGAGGCAACACGGACTCGATGAACTCGTGTGGTCTGAAGCTAGGCTTGGTCAACACATTGGCAAAAGCGATTTCGACAGTTTTCTTTTATCTCCAGTGTACACACACATTAACACGTAAACACAAGAACTACGGACCATCAATTGCTAGTTTTGGGCTCCCTCTAGAAACTTTGGACTATCATCAAAGAAAAAAAAAAAGAACAATCGATCGACTTAATGGGAACCCCTGCTAAAACGCTTTGCTATCTGCCAAAATAAAAATCGATGGTTGACATCAGGTTTCGCCCGGCATATTTTTCCGGCGTGTGAAAGACATATGTATGCACTAAAAATCTTTGGGCTAAATACAATATAGCTGCTAACTTTTCTACTTTAATCATTCATGAAATATTCACTACTACTCTTCT